>ONZH01011085.1:87500-141425 GCA_900303285.1 Rhinella marina
CAGTACCACTTCTCTGGCTCTGTAGAGTGGGTGTAATCCTCAGTATCTGCTTTTATTCTGTATATATATACACTGCACAGTACCACTTCTCTGGCTCTGTAGAGTGGGTGTAATCCTCAGTATCTGCTCTTATTCTGTATATATATATACTGCACAGTACCACTTCTCTGGCTCTGTAGAGTGGGTACAGTACTTCTCTCTGTTATCTTGACTCATCCTTTGTGACTGTCGGCCATCATTTTCCGTGTTCGCTTTCTCCGGACGATGTCCTCATTTATCCCGGACCTTGCTTCACACCTCATTTTTCCTTGTGGGTTTTTCAGAAATGTCACCTGCCATCTGCCTGGATTACTGTAACGCTCTGACGCGTTGTATCCATTGTCTGCCATTATTAAAGGTAAATAATTCTGCGCCGTTTGTAACACAATTACTCATCCAGAGTTCTGGACTTAACCCTTGTGTAGCCCTGGAGAAGATCCACAAGGGGTTAATAGTAGTAGACCATGAAGTGAGGTGTCATGGGATCAGATTTACAACGCCCGATGGTTTTGTGCCATTATCCTTCAGATAATGCTAAGGGTATACCCCAGGGTCCATTTTCCTCCATACAAGGCCTTATGCTCTTGACCACGGGGCTGCCATGCCCGTGTTGTGGACCGCAAACCGCGGGTCTGCAAAACACTGGCACTGGCCGTGTGCACTCCACATTAGGGAGAGGACCCATTGACTTTAATGGGTCCATGATCCGCAATATGAGGTGAAAGATAGGACATGTTCTATCTCTTACAGTGCGGAGGCACGGACCTGGAAGCCCACACTGAAAAAGATACAACATGTCCTATCTTTCACCTAATATTACAATCACAGACCCATTGAAGTCAATAGGTCCGCACCGAGATGCAGAGTCCATATGGCTGGTGTCCGTGATTTTGCAGATCCACAGTTTGCGGTCTCGAACATGAGCACGAGGCCTAAAGGAAAGTCATGTCTCCCCAATAGGCTGTAGGGTATGCTGGGTGTTGTAGTTTTACCCCCAGCTGGTGTGACCATTGCTTTGAACACCACCAATCATATCTAAACATATCATTTGGATCCCATGGTTGTCAGGTGCTGAGGTGCAATGAATGGTGCCGACCATGTGGCCGTACCCTAATAGCTGCGCGTTGTATGGAGCGACTGATGACAGAGAAACGGTGCTGCAGGTGCAGATGTCTCCTATAGAGAGCTGATCGCTCTCCTTTCCTTCGTCACCATTGTAAAAGCTGAATAGTCACAGGACAGCTGAGAGGGGTAAAGCGTTGCTCATAGGCAGCTGTGATTGCACCTAAGCGATTGACCCCCACCTGAACTTCCTGTGCTACCAATCTATGCACCCGGATTCCAGAAATGGCGCCACACCTGTCCATTGGTTGTGGGTATCACAGCACTGGGCTCCACTAAGGTGAATGATGCTGAGCTGCAATACTACAAATGTCCGGTGGACTGGTGTGGCGCTGTTTTTGAAAGGAAACAGTTGTGTTTTCCGAATCACTGATAAATCTCTGAACCAACCTGTAATGAAAACTCGTACAAAGAAGGTTCATGCACTTTACATCAGAGCAACTGTAACAAAGTGCATCGTGAAGATCTCTGCTTGCTGTCAGTTTAACGCATTATGTTCAGAGCGTTAGGCTTGTCAAACAGGCTGTTGCGGCAGGGGAACATCATGCCGGATCTGTACTATCGCTTGAACGCGGAAGCCTGGCCCCATTCAGTATAATGGGGACGGACAGGAGATTCGGCTCAGAACGGAAAACTTGCCGAGAGGCGGCTGGACAAAAACCCACAACGTGCATGGGGTCGGAACGGACTTCCGGCAGTACACGTGTGCAAGCGTAAGTACGGATCCGACAGGCTGTTCCCCTGCTGGACAAGCCTAATGAGAGTGTGAAGGAAGCCTAATACGTTTCACAGATGAGGGTTTGTTACAATTGTATTCAGTGTAAACTAAGCTTATCTCCAGACGGATACAATGTATCAATGCAGGTAAAAGGCATCCCCACTGTCAGAGATTTGTGCTGCTCATATATTTACTACACTGGGGATTGTGGAGACTGGATGCGTAAATACCACCTAGCGGAGTTGTTAGCAGAGGCGTACACCGATCTGGTAGGCAGGGGCGGACTGGCCATAAACCCTACAGGGATATTTCTCAGTGGGCTGATGACCAGGGGGCCACCAAAGCCCTCCTCACAGGGGCGGATTAGCCATAGACCTTACATGGAAACTTTCCGGTAGGCCGATACCCAGTTGGAGTTTTTGGGGATGTATTTTGTGCTGCTGGCAGTATTTTGTGATGGACTGTGGTATTTGGCTCTGTTGCTGGCCCTGCCTTCCATAAACTTGGACCTGACTAAAAAATGAGGCCACTTTTAGTATTTTTCCAGGGCCACTTTAAGTTTCCAGTCGACCCCTGCCTCCTCATGACCACCAGGTACATAAAGATCTAGTGTCGGACTGGGGTGTCTAGGGCCCAAACAGATACAATCAAATTTTACCTACTCACACAGCAGTAAGATGCTACCAGATGATTGAATAGGGGGGTCCCTGCATCAACTTTGAGAAGGTCCTGGGGAGAAGAGGACACTGGATCATTTTCCTCCATACCTAGAAGTCGTCTCAGCTCTGATCGGGTCTATAATAATAAACTGGGGAGTTTGTTTAATAATCTATCAAGTTTTTATATGAACATAGGCTGGTGGAGGTGCTCTGTACTGAATATATGTATGCAGTGCAGTAAGTTTACTGTGTTATGTGCCACTTGTGCAGGGGGTTGGAGACTAGGTGCCCACCGGGGGATTCACCTGTACCCCCGTGGGCCAGTTTGAGCCTGTAAAGATCTGATGCTCTCAGCAGTAATTAATGTAGAAGCATCAGGCACTCACTGTATAGCCCTGGCCAGCAGCCGTGGGTGCCCTCCTGAATTCAACTGCATTGCTGTCCTCAGGGCGATGGTTCGGTTTCGTATGATATAGGTTCTGCTCTGGGGCATTGCTGGCTGGCTGGCTACAACATGGGGCCACGTTTAGGATTTTTTTCTGGGTCACTTTAAGTTCCCAGTCCACCCTGCTCATAGGGCACCAAAGCAAAACTTAATATGGGCTCCCCCAGTGTGATTTCTTGCTGCCTTATTTTTTTAAAATAAAAAACTGTGCTCTTACTCACATAACCCGACGTATATGTTGGATTAAAAGGGGACAGGCACTTCTAAAAGGTGGTGCTCATTTACAGCAGATATATACGTTAATACATCTCCTCCATACCGCTGTAAATCTCCTGCTTCCCTATATATATATATATATATATATATATATATATACTGTATATTACAAAAGTGTCTGCCTGCAGCCACCACTAGGGGGAGCTCGGTGAATAGGAATATAGACAGCAACTGTTAGCTCTATGCACTGAGCTCCCCCTAGAGGTGGCCACTGGAAAATGCCAGAAATCTACAGTATGTCAGGAACAGGAGAAAGAGTTTAGCCCTGAACCCTCTAAAGGAACAAATTTTAGCAAATGAGGCGTTGGGAAAATGGTCCAAGGGTCAGCGAAAGGGGTTTAGGCAGAAACCCTTCTGTCCTGTGTGGGGGGCCTGGTTTGATCCTTGCTATGGGGCCCTTACTTCTCTATGTACGCCACTGCCCTGAACCCTATCTCTATAGTAGATGTGCTGCTGATTATTGGATCTGGATAGGTTTTTTTTTTCTCAGAATGTTCCCATTGGCTGAAAGCAAGCTGAGACTTTGAAAATGGCAATGGGTTGAAATCATATTCGGATGCTTTAGAACTTTTCATTACAAAATGTTTAGGGGTTTTTTTGTGGGGGAGGAGACTTGAAATACAAAAGCGAGGCTACATGATCCAATGTGCTCCCCCTAGTGGTGGCTGCAGGTAGCCAGAATTTTATCGAGTGACTTTATCTATGCGGGGGATTTACAGCGCTGTATCAGAAAAGCGGAGCTCCCACCTCTATAAAGAGTTAATTAGCGTAGCCTCCAGGTCCTATTGACATGACATTCACTTTAAGGAGTTGATTATAGCTGTTGATGTGCGACTCCATAGCACCCGCTGTTTTACTGCCTATTGTAGTTTCTGCTGCATTTGTCTATTACCTGTAACCCGACCGGAGCTGATCTTCCGGTGATAAACAGCGAGCGTCGCGCAGTAACCATAAAAGTATTGAATAATGTAATTGTAGCTGCTGCTGTGCTGCTGCGGGAGGGGAGGGGGAGGTGAAGCTCGATACCCGGTATTAACTGTTATCTCATACATGTACACAGAGTAATTATACCAATGTCACTTAAGGCTCAGCTCTTTACAGAATCCCTACCTATCGGTATAAGAATAGAAGCCGGTGCCGCAGCCCCTCCGTCTTGGCTGTCCTATATACACGATAATGGTATAATAAAGCAATTAAAGTGCGGATCCAGTCTCCTGTCAGAGAATCAAAACATTTTATTGTTAAAATGGCTGATTATTTGTTACAGTGTATCAGTGTAGACGCATCCAGGGCAGGAAAGAGATTTGTAGCGCTCTTTGTAAGCTTGAAGCTCCAGGGCATTGATGCAATAACTGTAACAGGGCCCCCACCTGTCGCGTACCATTTTAAAGTGGTTCTCCCGCTTTTTTTAAGCACTTTTGCCCCCCCCCCCCCCCCCCCCCCCCCCCCCCCTGTCACTGGGTTAGGGTGTTGCACATCATCTGTGCCAGAAGTTTACAGGTAGGGACCGCAGAGCTGTGGACCCGAGTTGGAACCAAAGAGTGTTAAAAAACTGTAGAACCCCTTTAATACCGGTGTCTTCATGGCAGAAGGACATTTGGACGCTCTCTGGCACCAGTATGTGCTACCTCTGCACCTTCTATAGTTTTTCCCCTATCTACACTTGAGAGCACATGGTAACAAAGCTTCAGCTGTGTGAGCACAACTAGGTCAGGGCAGGTTTTACGCTTCTTATATAAACAATGGGGGTCATTAAGATCATTATTTTTTTAGTGGTCTTTTTTGCTAAAAAGAGGCGTAAAACTGTTTGTAAATGACCCCCAATGACTTTCTGTTCACTGACGGCAACACGAACATTGTGTGTAAGTGCAGTGGGCAGTTGCAAAACTCTTTTTTGAAGCTTTACATAAAACTGCTGTGGGCGCTGGATATGTAGGGTGCCCCCTTAGGCCTCGTCCACATTTCCGTTTTTCACTGACGTGTGCTGTCCGCATTTTTCACGGACAGCACACGTACCCATTGATTTAAATGTATCTGTTCACATTTCAGCATTTTTTTACTGACCGTGGGTCAGTAAAAAAATCACGGGGACATGCACTACTTTGATCCGTGATGCGGACCAAGCACGCCCATTGAAGTCTATGGGTCCGTGAAAATCACTGACACACATCCATGTTGTGTCCGTGGTGCGTCCGTTTTTCACTGATGACTAATAGGAGATTCTTTGGAAATCAATTTTCAGCTGAGCTACGTCAGTGAAATACGGATGCCACACGGATGGTAAAAACGGACACACGGACGCACCATGGATCCTTCACGGACAGCTTCACGGATGAAACACGTACGCTTTTTTTCACAGATGGGTCACTGACACGGAAATGTGGACGAGGCCTTATAGTTCTGGAGTCCTTTCCTCTGCGGCACCCAGTGTATCGCAGTCCAGGGTTGTGAACCACTACCTGCGTTTACATATTCCGGTATTGAGATCCATCATAGGGGCTCAATACCGAAGAAAAACGCTTCAGTTTTGTCCCCGTTCATTGTCAATGGGGGCAAAACGTAACTGAACAGAACGGAGCGCTCCAAAATTCCTTCTGTTCCGTTCTCATACCGGAGAGCAGCATGCTGCGGTTTGCTTTCCGTCCTAGGATGTGGAGCAAGATGGATCCGTCGTGACCCACAATGCAAGTCAATGGGACGGATCCGTTTTCTCTGAAACAATAGAAAACGGATCCGTCCCCCACTGACTTTCAATGGAGTTAATGACGGATCCGTCTTGGCTATGTTAAAGATAATACAATCGGATCCGTTCATAACGGATGCAGACAGTTGTATTATCAGTAACGGTAGCGTGTTTGATGAACTCTGCCAGATCCAGCAATAATGTCAGTGTGAAAGCCTAATTATTTATTCCTTCATCTCTTCATTCCAGTCATGTAGAATCACCAGATACGAGGGAGACGGTGACGTCCTTACAAGCAGTGGTCTGTGGGACTACAACCCCCAGCATGCCCTGACTGCCGTCTACCATAGGGCTTCACGGCTTGGTGACCTCTAGTGCAAGATGCCCAACACTGTCTGCCGGCAGTGGTCAACTGAAAGTAAGCGCCCCTAGGGGCCCATAAGTGTTCCCATGTGAAACAAAGTATCACTGTGCACAAATCGCGCCCTGTTCTTGTGCCCCCCTGGTGACCAGCGCCACCTTGTATAATCTTTGTCCTGATGCTGTCCATGTCTGTGACCCCACTGTGTATTTTGATGCTCTAAATGTTTCATTGATTAGAGCTGAGATAAGCGTCAGCTGCTCCTTCTCTGCGCCCGAGGCTGCAGTGGGAACATCCTAATCCCCAGTACAGCTCCGTGTCCGAATATTCATGTAATATGGATAACAATCATGAACAGGTCACCTGGAGTTCAGAGAGGGCTTCAAGGAACTCTCCACCAGACCTGAAACATCCAGAACAAAGCTGTCTCTTCTTGTGCACTCAGCCTTTTGTACTTAAAGGGGTTTTCTGGGATTTTACTACTGATGACCTATCCCCAGGATCGGTGGGGGGTTGTTTGAGAGGGCACCGGCGCCCCTGTGAGCGCTGCTGCCTTCTCTTAGCTTTTCCTAGGCCAGTGACGTCACATTCATCGGTCACGTGGCCTAGGGGCGGCTCAGCTGAGCTGGGGCTTAGCGCAATACCAAGAACAACCACTGTACAATGTACGGCGCTGTGCTTGGTGAGCTGCCAGAAGGCCTCCGTGCTCACAGGAGCGCCGGTGCCTTCTCAAACAGCTGATCGGCGGGGGTCCCGGGTGTCGGACCCCCACCGATCAGATACTGATGGCCTGTCCAGAGGATTTTAGGGCTGGCCAACCTGAGGCTCTCCAGCTGTTGTAAAACTACAACTCCCACCATGCCCTGCTGTAGGATGATAGCTGTAGGCAGACTGGGCATGCTGGGAGTTGTAGTTTTGCAACAGCTGGAGAGCCGCAGGTTGGCCCTGGGATAGGTCATCAGTAGTAAAATCCTGGAAAACCCCTTTAAAGGGCATTTGTCAGCAGTTTTGTCCCTATGACACTGGCTGACCTGTTACATGTGCACTTGGCAGCTGAAGACATCTGTGTTGGTCCCATGTTCATATGTGCCCGCATGGCTGAGAAAAATCATGTTTTAATATATGCAAATGAGCCTCTAGGAGCAACGGGGGCGTTACCATTACACCTAGAGGCTCTGCTCTCTCTACAACTGCCGGGCCCTCTGCACTTTGATAGGGTCAGGTGTGATCATGTTTACACAACCTTGTCCTGTCTAACAAAGTGGATGGGGCGCAGCAGTTGCAGAGCGAGCTGAGCCTCTAGGAGTAATGGTAACGCCCCCGTTGCTCCTAGAGACTCATTTGCATATATCAAAACATCACCTTTCTCAGCAATGCGGGCACATATGAACATGGGACCAACACAGATGTCTTCAGCTGCCAAGTGCACATGTAACAGGTCAGCCAGTGTCATAGGTGCAAAACTGCTGACAGATGCCCTTTAAGGCTTTTAATATCTTAAAGGGATTTTCTGGGACAATCAATATTAGATTTGTCAGCCATATTGCCTCCCGTGAGGCTATTATTTCTGTCACCCAGTCAGAGGATCCTCCTTCTGCTCTCCCTGGCAGCCCCCTTCCCTTTATCCCAGATCCTCAGACCTCAATGAGAGAGGGAGTAGCTAACCTCTCCTGCTTTGGTTTCAGTGGCGATCGATTTAATATTCCTGTGGCCTGGGGTGACATGCTGGGAGTTGTACTGCTTGCTCCTCTGCACACATTCCTGTCACTGGGTTGTGTATGTGACAGCCTGGGAGAACGTACAGTGTATTCCTGTGAGCAGATGGCTGATTGATGTCACTGCGGGACACAGTACAACAAGTATTTCATTCTTGTGGTTTCTAGGACATATCTTGGTGCCCGTCCAACCTGCAGTCACCCAGCTGGTCCCAGCCCGGCATGAAGGCAGCGCAGCCAGTCCTCTCCATCATTCTGATCACGTGACTCCTCGGATCAATAATGAGGACGCATTCTCCCGGTCGGATTTCTGGTCCACGATTATCTGCCATGAGATGAAAGAGTAGGAAGATTTTTCCATTCTGTCCCTGAAATTATTGTACCTAAAGATAGTCAAAGATTTAAATAAAGGGGTATTTCCTTCTCAGACATTGATGGCATATCTCTACGATATGACATCAGTGTCAGAGAGGTGCTGGGCCCACCTCTGGGGCCTGCTCCTATTAGAGGTGCACCTAGCCTTTCTGATGCCTGAGGCGAAAGCTGAAATGGCGCCCCTCCCTCCCCAATGCCAATTTCTTAACCCCTTCCCTTCAGCCCTTGTCCCTTTCGCCTCCTCCCTCTTGCCCGTACCTGGTGCTGCCTGAGGCAATCGCCTCACCTGGCCTCATTGTTGGTGAGCCCTGGCTCCTATCTCCAGAATGGGGCCCCTAAAGTGAAGGAGAACACACTGTATGCACGGTGTGCTCCCATTTACTGCTATGGGATTTTCCAAAATAGCCGAGTGATCATGCTCCACTATTTTCGGAAGTTCCATAGTGTTGAATGCGGAGGGTGGCTCTGCATGCCCTTCACTTTGGGGAGGACTCTTCTGGAGATAGGTGCAGGGCCCACCTCTGGGCCTGGCTCCTATCAATTTCTGAGATACGAATACCCGTTTTATCCTCTTCCCAAACTCCCACCGTAAATTTACAGCAGACACCTGGGGATAATGTCTGTGACATGTAACCCTTTAGATGCCGTGGTCAAATGGGACCATGGCATCTGAGAGCCGAAAATCTGGCTCCTCCTAGTGGCGATCGGGGGAGTTGCTCATTCCCTGTGGCAGCCTTTTTCCTCCTGAAGGATCCGAGGCTGCCACAGCTATGTTCCTATGGAGCCCTAGTAAAATGCTCATAGCCTTCAATGCTAATGCATTGGGATCTATGAGAGAAACGATCTAATGATTGCATGTTCAAGTTCCCTGGGAGACCTTTTAAAACGTGCAAACTGAAAAAAAAAAAATCACCCCTCTTTCCCCAAAATGAAAATAAAAAATAGACATAATAGGCATTGCCGCGTGCGAAAATGAACGTTCTATTAAAATATAAAAATATTTATCCCATATGGTGAAGGTGTAATGGATAAAAACATCAAAATTGCCATTTTTTTTTTGTCACTTCACCTCCCCAAAATAATTTAATAAAAAGTGATCAAAAGTCATACACGCCCCAAAATGGTTTCAATAAAAGCTGGGTGACAACCAATATGGCTGCCTGCCTATGAAGACCCCAACGGAGTTTGTTAGTCCACTTTCCTGCCGTCCTGAACAGAAGAGCGGCCGAGTGCTGCAAAGATAAATCTCCTACAATCCTGCAAAACTAGGCAGGCTTACCCACTCAGGGGCGTCGGAAAGCTGGATGACAACCATCTGAGATAACTAATAGAATCAATGTACCTGTTTTATAACTATGTAATCTGCAGATTTTTCCTGTGAAATGCGGAGATTCCCCTTTAAAAAGCCGGACAAGTCTTATTCTTGTACCGTGAGAAGTTCTGCAACTTTCTATTGCTTGATGTTGGTAAATATGGATCTTCACCCAGAGGCTGAATACCCATCCTCATCTCATAGTTTGTTACAAATGTATCCATTCTAGACAATCCACTCTAGACTGATACATTGTAGCAAACTGTCAGAACAGCGGAGAGACTGGTGCTGCTTCAGATTTACTTAGCAGAGGCAGAGGATTGTCTAGACTGGATTCAATTGTAGCAAACCCTCAGCTGTGAGAATTGAAATGTTACTTTGACGTTACTTTAGCGTGTAAATTAACTCTTCCATCTTCAGCATGTGGAGCGCCAGCTGTGTTGGAACTACAACTCCCAATATGCACTTAAATACTTTGGCAAATGTGAGTTTTTGGCAGGTGCTGTTGCAGTCCCAAGGAAAGTAGGAGAGGAGATGCCACATGATCATGGGAGTAGTAGTTCCACAAGGGAAAGGCATGGACCATAGTATAGAAGATAGACCCCACTAAACATGGGGCGTGCCAATATAAGACCTGCTCCCCCTCATCCACCCTTGTTTTAGTCACCTCTTCCTGACTATTCTTGACATTTGACGGCCTCCTCCACACTTTGGGATTTTTTTTCCCCAGCGTTTCTTATGGTGAACTGTTGACTAATATATTAAATAACCTTCTGAGCTGTGGACATGATTGATTGCAGACAGATCTACCGGGGCAGAATGTCGCTCCGTCCCCACAGTCCTGACTGCAGCTCCGCAGGCTGCGACCAGTGGGGGATTCAATACTTACTGAAAAAATGACTTTGTAATAAAACCTTCTGCCACTTTCCAATAAAGCTTGTGTTTCAATCCCTTACCATTGTCAAAATCTCTGCTTGCTGTAAGCGAATGAGAGGCTGACAACTTATCCTGATCACACAGTTACAAGAGCGAGCTCTGATGTATGATTTCAGAGAGGTTTTTAGTTTGGATGGAAGATGGACTTGTGCCCTTCACTGACTGTAAATGGGGATACATGTAAACCTAAATTATATTAGAAAGGTGCAGACAATCCTTATATAATATTACTGAAGCCTGCATATATTCTCAACCGTACACATGAGATAACTCTTCAATCCCCCATAGCCATGCATGCTGAACTTGTCTGAGCATGCATGTGTCCCCTATGGGGAATGAGCTCCTGCCAGGCCCCTCTGCCCTCCTCCTCTGGGCCCCTCTGCCCCCCTCCTCTGGGCCCCTCTGCCCCCCTCTTCCCTCCTCCTCTGGGCCCCTCTGCCCCCCTCTTCCCTCCTCTTCCCTCCTCCTCTGGGCCCCTCTTCCCTCCTCCTCTGGGCCCCTCTGCCCCCCTCCTCTGGGCCCCTCTGCCCTCCTCCTCTGGACCCCCCTCTGCCCTCTCCTCTGCCCTCCTCCTCTGCCCTCCTCCTCTGCCCTCCTCCTCTGCCCTCCTCCTCTGCCCTCTTCCTCTGCCCTCCTCCTCTGTTCTCCTCCTCTGCCTCCTCCTCTGTTCTCCTCCTCTGCCCTCCTCCTCTGCCCTCCTCCTCTGGGCCCCTCTGCCCTCCTCCTCTGGGCCCTCTGGGCCCCTCTGCCTCCTCCTCTGGGCCCCTCTGCCCCCCTCCTCTGGGCCCCTCTGCCCCCCTCCTCTGGGCCCCTCTGCCCCTCCTCTGGGCCCTCTGCCCCCTCCTCTGGGCCCTCTGCCCCCCTCCTCTGGGCCCCTCTGCCTCCTCCTCTGGGCCCCTCTGCCCTCCTCCTCTGGGCCCTCTGCCCTCCTCTGCCCTCCTCCTCTGGGCCCCTCTGCCCTCCTCCTCGTGGGCCCTCTGGGCCCCTCTGCCCTCCTCCTCTGGGCCCCTCTGGGCCCCTCTGCCCTCCTCCTCTGGGCCCCTCTGCCCTCCTCCTCTGGACCCCTCTGGCCCTCCTCCTCTGGGCCCCTCTGCTCCTCCCTCTGGGCCCTCTGCCCTCCTCCTCTGGGCCCTCTGCCCCTCCTCCTCTGGGCCCCTCTGCCTCTCCTCCTCTGGGTCCCCTCTGCCCTCCTCCTCTGGGTCCCTCTGCCCTCCTCCTCTGGGTCCCTCTGCCCTCCTCCTCTGGGCCCCCTCTTGCCCCTCCCTCCTCTGGGGACCCCTCTGCCCTCCTCCTCTGGAACCCTCTGCCCTCCTCCTCTGGGACCCTCTGCCCCCTCTCCCTCCTCTGGGACCCTCTGCCCCCCTCTTCCCTCCTCCTCTGGACCCTCTGCCCCCTCTTCCCTCCTCCTCTGGGCCCCTCTGCCCCCTCTTCCCTCCTCCTCTGGGCCCCTCTGCCTCCCCTCTTCCCTCCTCCTCTGGGCCCCTCTGCCCCCTCTTCCCTCCTCCTCTGGGCCCCTCTGCCCTCCTCCTCTGGGCCCCTCTGCCCTCCTCCTCTGGGCCCCTCTGCCCTCCTCCTCTGGCCCCTCTGCCCTCCTCCTCTGGGCCCCTCTGCCTCCTCCTCTGGGCCCCTCTGCCCCCTCTTCCCTCCTCCTCTGGCCCCTTGCCCTCCTCCTCTGGGCCCCTCTGCCCCCTCTGCCCTCCTCCTCTGGGCCTCTGCCCTCCTCCTCTGGCCCCTCTGCCCTCCTCCTCTGGGCCCCTCTGCCCTCCTCCTCTGGGCCCCTCTGCCCTCCACCTCTGGGCCCCTCTGCCTCCCTTTGCCCTCCTCCTCTGGGCCCCTCTGCCCTCCTCCTCTGGGCCCCTCTGCCCTCCTCTGCCCTCCTCCTCTGGGCCCCTCTGCCCTCCTCCTCTGGGCCTCTCTACCCTCCTCCTCTGGACCCCCTCTGCCCTCCTCCTCTGGACCCCC
Source organism: Rhinella marina (assembly GCA_900303285.1). Classification (NCBI taxonomy): domain Eukaryota; kingdom Metazoa; phylum Chordata; class Amphibia; order Anura; family Bufonidae; genus Rhinella; species Rhinella marina. The sequence continues at coordinate 100,104 of ONZH01011085.1, forward strand.
TCTGCCCTCCTCCTCTGGACCCCCTCTGCCCTCCTCCTCTGGACCCCCTCTGCCCTCCTCCTCTGGACCCCCTCTGCCCTCCTCCTCTGGACCCCCTCTGCCCTCCTCCTCTGGACCCCCTCTGCCCTCCTCCTCTGTTCTCCTCCTCTGCCCTCCTCCTCTGGGCCCCTCTGCCCTCCTCTCTGGACCCCCTCTGCCCTCCTCCTCTGGGCCCCTCTGCCCTCCTCCTCTGGGCCCCTCTGCCTCCCTCTGCCCTCCTCCTCTGGACCCCCTCTGCCCTCCTCCTCTGGACCCCCTCTGCCCTCCTCCTCTGGACCCACTCTGCCCTCCTCCTCTGGACCCACTCTGCCCTCCTCCTCTGGACCCCCTCTGCCCTCCTCCTCTGGACCCCTCTGCCCTCCTCCTCTGGACCCCTCTGCCCTCCTCCTCTGGGCCCCTCTTGGCCCCTCTGCCCTCCTCCTCTGGGCCCCTCTTGGCCCCTCTGCCCTCCTCCTCTGGACCCCCTCTGCCCTCCTCCTCTGGACCCCCTCTGCCCTCCTCCTCTGGACCCCCTCTGCCCTCCTCCTCTGGACCCCCTCTGCCCTCCTCCTCTGGGCCCCTTTGGCCCCTCTGCCCTCCTCCTCTGGACCCCCTCTGGCCCTCCTCCTCTGGGCCCCTCTTGGCCCCTCTGCCCTCCTCCTCTGGACCCCCTCTCCTCCCCTCTGGACCCTCTGCCCCCTCCTCTGGCCTCCTCCTCTGGCCCCTCTGCCCTCCTCCCTGGGCCCTCTGCCCGCTCCTCTGGCCCTCTGCCCCCTCTGCCCTCCTCCTCTGGACCCCCTCTGCCCTCCTCCTCTGTTCTCCTCCTCTGGGCCCCTCTGCCCTCCTCCTCTGGGCCCCTCTGCCCCCCCTCTGCCCTCCTCCTCTGCCCTCCTCCTCTGGGCCCCTCTGCCCCCCTCTGCCCTCCTCCTCTGGCCCCTCTGCCCTCCTCCTTCTGGGCCCCTCTGCCCTCCTCCTCTGGGCCCCTCTGCCCCCCTCTCAGTGTTAGGACTCACAGCAGGCTTACAGTGCACACAGCTCTGGGGTCCTTCATGGCTCCCCAGGACTAACCTCAGCTACAGTCCGGTCACTGGGAAACCTGGTGACCCAATCACAGGGGGGAGTCCCGCAGTATGGATTGCAGCATGATGAAAGGGTTAACAGCTGGGGTTGGAGCTTTGTCCGACCCCCGTCTCTTAAGCAGGAGCCAGCACTAGCAACACTCCTTATTACTGAAGCCCCCCGGCAGCCATTTAACATCCATCTGCAGCGATGCTAAAAGACATTGATGAAGACTGGGGACCTGCACTGCCTGCCATCAGAAGACAGCGGGCAGTCATTAAGGGGTTAATATCGAAGTCCAGGAAAACCCCTTTAAAAGGGTTGTCCCATTACAACAACTTATCCCCTAGGATCATATAGGGGATAAGTGTCTGACTGGTGGGGGTTTGACTGTTGGGGCCCCCCGATAATGAGCCCATGTTCCCCTGTTTCAGTCGAGTGGCTATGAGAGTTCGGAGAAGAGCAGAGTAAGTATACATGCTGGGAGTTGTAGTTTCACAACAGCTGGAGTGCCGGAGGTTGCCTACCCCTGGCCTAGAGTCTATAGAGGCAGCCCCATCAGCTGGTATGGGGGTCTTGGAGATTTGGGGGCACATTCCAGATTGGTCTCATCCCCAACCTGAAATGAAGACCACTTGTTGCAGGTGGTTTGGAGGTACGTGGTGTCCAGTAGCTGCTGATAACGGCCTAATCTGTAGCCTACACTATGAGGCCGCAAGTCCTCTGATGGTCATAAGCAACTGGCGGGAGGAGACCTATTTCTTCAGTCAAATACCCACTGGAGCGACCCCACTGTTTGGCCTTCAGACGTCTTGTGTGTCTTTAGCTCTCCGGCAGGAAGGAATCGCTCGCCTCCATTCTAATTAAGATAATGAAGCTGATTATCAGCAGCTGCTGTCGGCCGCCCTCTGCTTCACCTGCAGCCAGGGCTGAGATCTGATTCTGGAGCGCCCCACCAGCGGCCACCGTTGGCAGTCCCACGTGTAAGGAGAAGGGGCGAGGATCACTTATCATTTTGGTTTTTTCCTTTTCAAGCCTCATGAAAGCCTAAATTTAGCAGCTCCTTGTCTCTGAGAGAGACTTTTTAATCATCCTAAGAGCGGAGCACTTACATGATCCAAACATTCAGTGTTCACTGGAGCTTTGCTCCTAATTAATTCCCCTTCTGCTGACAGGTCCATGCAACCCATACAGAATGAGGGTGATAAGAGCCCCCCTCCCCCAGTATGCAGCTGACCCCCCCTCCATTCTCAGCACCAGGGACGGTGGGGGGAGGATGCTGTGACATCACTTCCACTGGGTCTGGCATATAAAGGGTAGACTCTGCTGCAGTGCTCAGTATCTGGAGAAAGCCAGGCAGGTAGCTCTAATCTCATTAAGCTCATACTTCCAGCCTCTAATCTGCAGCCTCGGTCTCATTGTGGCAGCTGCTTCCTATCTACTACTTATACCTTTTATTTCCATTCAGGACCAGGAACAAAAGGATATAACACCCATCATCACCCCTGAGTGCATCCTGCCGTCACCAGCTGACAATGCTGTATATTGGGGTGTTGACTGTAGCGCTGTGTGCAGTGCAAGGTAAGAGGGGTGATGGGGGGGATGGCGGGGTCTTTCTGCAGTGTCTGTTATTTCAGTCCTATGAACAATGCAGGTTCAGCACCAAGGACAGCGGTGTCCTATGAGCAATGCAGGTTTACCATCAAGGGCATGGGGTCTACAGGAGGAAGGGAAGGATCAGCAACAAGGACATGGTGTATATAGGGGTAAGGAAGGATCAGTGCCAAGGACATGGTTTATATAGGTCTAAGGAAGCATCAGCAACAAGGACATGGTGTATATAGGGGTCAAGGAAGCATCAGCGCCAAGGACATGGTGTATATAGGTGTAAGGAAGCATCAGTGCCAAGGACATGGTGTATATAGGTGTAAGGAAGCATCAGTGCCAAGGACAAGGGTGTATATAGGTGTAAGGAAGGATCAGTGCCAAGGACATGGTGTATATAGGTGTAAGGAAGGATCAGTGCCAAGGACATGGTGTATATAGGTGTAAGGAAGCATCAGCGCCAAGGACATGGTGTATATAGGTGTAAGGAAGGATCAGTGCCAAGGACATGGTGTATATAGGTGTAAGGAAGCATCAGTGCCAAGGACAAGGGTGTATATAGGTGTAAGGAAGGATCAGTGCCAAGGACATGGTGTTAGGACGGGGTGTATATAGGGTAAGGAAGGTTCAGCACCAAGGACGGGGTGTATATAGGGTAAGGAAGGATCAGAGCCAAGGATGGGTTGTATATGGGGGTAAGGAAGGATCAGAGCCAAGGACATGGTGTATATAGGTGTAAGGAAGGATCAGTGCCAAGGACATGGTGTATATAGGTGTAAGGAAGGATCAGTGCCAAGGACATGGTGTATATAGGTGTAAGGAAGGATCAGTGCCAAGGACATGGTGTATATAGGTGTAAGGAAGCATCAGCGCCAAGGACATGGTGTATATAGGTGTAAGGAAGCATCAGCGCCAAGGACATGGTATAGGTGTAAGGAAGCATCAGCGCCAAGGACATGGTGTATATAGGTGTAAGGAAGGATCAGTGCCAAGGACATGGTGTATATAGGTGTAAGGAAGGATCAGTGCCAAGGACATGGTGTTAGGACGGGGTGTATATAGGATGGGGTGTATATAGGGTAAGGAAGGTTCAGCACCAAGGACGGAGTGTATATAGGTGTAAGGAAGGATCAGCGCCAAGGACGGGGTGTATATAGGGTAAGGAAGGATCAGAGCCAAGGATGGGTTGTATATGGGGGTAAGGAAGGATCAGAGCCAAGGACATGGTGTATATAGGGGTAAGGAAGGATCAGCGCCAAGGACAAGGGTGTATATAGATCTAGGGAAGGTTCAGTACCAAGGACATGGTGTATATAGGTGTAAGGAAGGATCAGTGCCAAGGACATGGTGTATATAGGTGTAAGGAAGGATCAGTGCCAAGGACATGGTGTATATAGGTGTAAGGAAGGATCAGTGCCAAGGACATGGTGTATATAGGTGTAAGGAAGCATCAGTGCCAAGGACATGGTGTATATAGGTGTAAGGAAGGATCAGTGCCAAGGACATGGTGTTAGGACGGGGTGTATATAGGATGGGGTGTATATAGGGTAAGGAAGGTTCAGCACCAAGGACGGAGTGTATATAGGTGTAAGGAAGGATCAGCGCAAGGACGGGGTGTATATAGGGTAAGGAAGGATCAGAGCCAAGGATGGGTTGTATATGGGGGTAAGGAAGGATCAGAGCCAAGGACATGGTGTATATAGGGGTAAGGAAGGATCAGCGCCAAGGACAAGGGTGTATATAGATCTAGGGAAGGTTCAGTACCAAGGACATGGTGTATATAGGTGTAAGGAAGGATCAGTGCCAAGGACATGGTGTATATAGGTGTAAGGAAGGATCAGTGCCAAGGACATGGTGTATATAGGTGTAAGGAAGCATCAGCGCCAAGGACATGGTGTATATAGGTGTAAGGAAGGATCAGTGCCAAGGACATGGTGTTAGGACGGGGTGTATATAGGACGGGGTGTATATAGGTGTAAGGAAGGATCAGCGCCAAGGACGGGGTGTATATAGGGTAAGGAAGGATCAGAGCCAAGGATGGGTTGTATATGGGGGTAAGGAAGGATCAGAGCCAAGGACATGGTGTATATAGGGGTAAGGAAGGATCAGCGCCAAGGACAAGGGTGTATATAGATCTAGGGAAGGTTCAGTACCAAGGACATGGTGTATATAGGTGTAAGGAAGGATCAGCGCCAAGGACGGGTTGTATATAGGATGGGGTGTATATAGGGTAAGGAAGGTTTAGCACCAAGGACGGGGTGTATATAGGGTAAGGAAGGTTCAGCACCAAGGACGGGGTGTATATAGGTGTAAGGAAGGATCAGCGCCAAGGACGGGGTGTATATAGGGTAAGGAAGGTTCAGCACCAAGGACGGGGTGTATATAGGGGTAAGGAAGGATCAGCGCCAAGGATGGGTTGTATATGGGGGTAAGGAAGGATCAGCGCCAAGGACAAGGGTGTATATAGATCTAGGGAAGGTTCAGTACCAAGGACATGGTGCATATAGGGGTAAGGAAGGATCAGTGACAAAAATTAGAAAACATTATGTATATAAGGAAGGATCGGCACCAAGGAAAGGGGTGATGCTGATTCAGCACAAAGTACAGGGGGCCATTGAGCTAACGTAGATTCAGATAGGGGGCTTTATAGGGGGTGAGACTGATCTAACACAAAGGGCAGATGGACCTAATGGGTGAAGTGGGTTCAGCACCAAGGACAGTGCTATATGGGTAAAGTAGGTTATTCTCCAAGGATAGGAGGTCTTTAATAGATGAAGTGGATCTAGTACCAAGGACAGGACTCTTTAGGTGGTGAGGTTGGTCTAGCACTAAGGAGAGGAAGCCATATGGAAAAGGTAGGTACAGCACCAAGGACAGGAGGTATATAGGTGGAAGAGAGGTTCAGCCTGAGTATAAGGGCTAGCACTAGGGGGGGATATGGAAGATTTAGCATCAAGGACAGGGGGCATAGCATAGGAGTAAGAGGTCCTGCACAAAGCACAGGTGTGTATTGAAGGTTCAGCACCTCCTTGAGATGACCCAGTGCAGACGCTGATTAGTAGGATTAAGCTGGGGCTGTTTGGGGTTTGCAGGAGAATCTCTGCCTGGAGCCAAATCTTAGATCCCAAACCAACTGCACGGCAAGGTCACTGCATGTCTTCTCCTATGGCCTCTCCTCCCGTTCTGCTTTATCCATCTTTATATCTATTTTCTCTCCTCCATGGCTTTGCACCTCTCTGTGTTTGACATATGCTATAATGGGGCCTGATACAATGTTGTACCTGTAGGTTCTCAGCACAGTTCCTTCTGATGACGGACCATTCTTGGTCTATTGTTTGTGGTCAGCAGACATGGCTCCAGACTGTGAACTTACCTGCAAACCAAGTGCTGTAACTAGGAAAGATTGGGGTACGGGGCATGTGTCCTTGGGTTCTGGGGAGGCTTTTGGGTTCAAGTCGCTCCACCTTGGCCAGGGTAATTGGGTACAAGGCAAGGTTAGTGAAAACTGACCTAACGGGAATCTGCATAACCCATAAAAGTGTGCCATGATTTCTAACCTCAGCCGCTATGGGGTCCATGTGGAGGTTGAAGCTCCTGCTGGCCTGGTCCACAGTTTCTACAGATCTTATCCCCAAAATGAAAGGGGAGGTGAAGTGTGTGCTGCAAGTACTGAGCCAGAATGAGGAGCTAGGGATGAGGTTCTTGCTCTTTTCTTTGGAGCCCCTCTATTCCCCTATTATAATATAATGCCGCTAAGTGTTTTTTTTAATCTCCGTCTTTTTTGCAGTAATCTCCTTTCCAACCTCCGTCCGGGACGCAGGAGATGATAAGGTAAGGAGATCCCTTTGGTCATGAATCACCCAGGGACAAGCGGAGGAGGGTGCATATTGTCCCCAATACTAACTAAAAGGTCACAAGAGATAAAAGGCCATTGATACAATAAGTGCACATCCTGAGCTGGGTGACACCTGTAAGGGGGGGTTACCTGGTCCAGTCTTAGACCTTCTCCCAGATTTTGATGTTATCCTTACAGTCACTCCTTCTGGTTTCCCTTTGCTCTGTTCACTGCTGCGGATGGGAATGTTAGCAAACATTTTATTTTATTTTTTATTTTATTTTTGCAAATCTTATGCAACTCAGTCTTTTAAAAGCCAAGGAAACTCTGACATATTCTATATAAATACACATCTTAAAGGGGTATTCCAACCAAATTCAAAAATGGTTCCCCTGGGCAGCAAATTGCATAAAATAAATAACCGTATCAAGAGAGGAGCAAGAATTGGGGCACAGTGGGGGGGACCCTGGCACTGTCGAGACAATGTCAGCAATGGATTGGTGGGTATAAGTGTTATTTATTTATTTATTTTAACGCATTTGCTGCCAAGAGTAATACTTTTTGATAAGGTTGGAAGACCCCTTTAAGCTTTTTAATACACTTTATTTCAGTTCCTCAACCTTTTCTCGGCTTCTTGTCAGTCAGTGGTAACACAGTTCTTCAAATCCAGAGGCTGAAAACCTTTCCTGACGTAAGACTTCTCACAGCTGAGGATCTGTTACATTTGTATCCTCTAGACCAGGGATCAGCAACCTCTGGCACTCCAGCTGCTGTGAAACTACAACTCCCAGCATGCAAACATATATAGCTGTTCTTGTAACTCCCAAAAAAGTGAAAAAGGGATTCTGGGAGTTGTAGTTTTAAAACATCTGGAGGTTGCTGATCCTTGCTCTAGACCAGGGATGCTCAACCTGCGGCCCTCCAGCTGTTGCAAAACTACAACTCTCCACATGCCTCGACAGCCTACAGCAGGGCATGGTGGGAGTTGTAGTTTTACAACAGCTGGAGAGCCGCAGGTTCAGCATCCCTGTTCTAGACAATCCTCTGTGAGATGAACACCTCAGCAGTACAAATCTCACTCCAGTCCTGGATTCTGATTAGACATTACATTGTACCAAACCCTCAGATTTTTAGCTTATACATAGTAACATAGTTTATAAGGCCGAAAAAAAGACATCTGTCCATCCAGTTCGGCCTGTTTTCCTACAAGTTGATCCAGAGGAAGGCAAAAAACCCCTGTGAGGTAGAAGCCAGTTTTCCCCACTTTAGGGAAAAAAATTCCTTCCTGACTCCAATCAGGCAATCAGAATTACTCCCTGGATCAACAACCCCTCTCTAGTAACTATAACCTGTAATATTATTACCCTCCAAAAATACATCCAGGCCCCTCTTGAACTCTTTCAGTGAACTTACCATCACCACCTCCTGAGGCAGAGAGTTCCATAGTCTCACTGCTCTTACCGTAAAGAATCCTCTTCTATGTTTGTGTACAAACCTTCTTTCCTCCAGACGCAGAGGATGTCCCCTCGTCACAGTCACAGTCCTGGGGATAAATAGATGATGGGAGAGATCTCTGTACTGACCTCTGATATATTTATACATAGTTATTAGATCTCCCCTCAGTCGTCTTTTTTCTAAAGTGAATAACCCTAATTTTGATAATCTTTCTGGGTCCTGTAGTCCACCCATTCCAGTTATTACTTTAGTTGCCCTCCTCTGAACCCTCTCCAGCTCTGCTATGTCTGCCTTGTTCACAGGAGCCCAGAACTGTACACAGTACTCCATGTGTGGTCTGACTAGTGATTTGTAAAGTGGCAGGACTATGTTCTCATCACGGGCATCTATGCCTCTTTTGATGCAGCCCATTATCTTATTGGCCTTGGCAGCAGCTGTCTGACACTGGTTTCTGCAGCTTAGATTTCTGTTCACTAAAATTCCTAGGTCCTTTTCTATGTCAGAGTTACCCAATATTTTACCATTTAGTATGTACTGGTGACTTGCATTATTCCTTCCCATATGCATAACTTTACATTTGTCAGTGTTAAACCTCATCTGCCACTTCTCTGCCCAAGCCTCCAGTCTATCCAGATCCATCTGTAGCAGTGTACTGTCCTCTTCTGTGTTAATTACTTTACACAGTTTAGTGTCATCTGCAGAAATTGATATTTTACTGTGCAAGCCTTCTACGAGATCATTAATAAATATATTGAAGAGAATAGGGCCCAATACTGACCCCTGTGGTACCCCACTAGTTACAGTGACCCAATCTGAGTATGTACCATTAATAACCACCCTCTGTTTTCTATCACTGAGCCAGTTACTTACCCACATACAGACATTTTCTCCCAGGCCAAGCATTCTCATCTTATATACTAACCTTTTATGTGGTACAGTGTCAAATGCTTTGGAGAAGTCCAGATATACGACATCCATTGATTCGCTGTGGTCTAGTCTAGAACTTACCTCCTCATAGAAACTGATTAAATTGGTTTGACATGACCGATCCCTCATGAAGCCATGCTGATATGGAGTAATTTGCTTATTTTCATTGAGGTACTCCAAGATAGCATCTCTTAGAAAACCCTCAAACAGTTTACCCACGACAGATGTTAAACTTACCGGCCTATAGTTCCCGGGCTCTGTTTTTGGACCCTTTTTGAATATTGGAACCACATTTGCTATGCGCCAATCCTGTGGAACACTCCCCGTCAGTATAGAGTCCTTAAATATCAGAAATAAGGGTCTGGCGATGACATTACTTAATTCTCTTAGGATACGGGGGTGTATGCCATCCGGTCCTGGTGATTTGTCTATTTTAATCTTTTTAAGACGCAGCTCTACTTCTTCCTGGGTCAGACAGGGCACTTTTAATGGGGAATTTACTTTTATATTCTGCATTTCATCTGACAGTTTATTTTCCTCAGTGAATACAGTGGAGAAAAAGATATTTAGTAGCTTTGCTTTCTCCTCATCGCTCTCTGCAACTCCCCCCTCATTACTCTGTAAGGGGCCGACACCTTCAGGTTTATACTTTTTACCATTTATATAATTAAAGAACATTTTAGGGTTAGTTTTACTTTCTTTGGCGATTAATCTCTTGGTCTCTAGTTTGGCTGTTTTTTATTTGTCTTTTACATATTCTATTTTTTTCCTTATAGTTTTTCAATGCTTCCTCGCTCCCCTCCTGTTTTAGTGATTTAAATGCTTTCTGTTTGTAATTTATTGCTTTCTTTACAGTTCTATTTATCCACATTGGTTTTTTCTTGTTTCTTATTATTTTATTCCTATATGGTATGTACCTCTCACAATTAGATATTAGGATGTTTTTAAAAATATCCCATTTTGTGGCTGTATTTTTATTTTTGAGGACTTTGTCCCAGTTAGTTAGGCCTATGGCCTCTCTTAGTTGGCTAAATTTAGCTTTTTTGAAGTTAGGTATTTTTGTTCCTCCCTGAAGAAACGCTCTTTTGAATGACAATTGGAAGGTTATTATATTATGGTCACTATTTCCCAGGAGACCCCCGACCTGCACATCTGTTGTTCTGTCAGGTCTATTGGTTAATACTAAGTCCAGTATGGCCGTCCCTCTAGTCGGGTCCTGAACCAGTTGGGAAAGGTAATTGTCTTTGGTTATTTCCAAGAACCTGTTTCCTTTATGAGATATACAGGTTTCAGTTTTCCAGTCTATATCTGGGTAGTTGAAATCCCCCATAATAACGACCTCATTATGATTTGCCGCCTCGTCTATTTCATTTAGAAGTAGATTTTCTATGGACTCTGGTATATTAGGTGGTTTATAATAAACTCCTATTAGTATTTTATTATTGTTTTTGGCTCCATTTATTTCTACCCACAGTGACTCCACATCTTCATGTCCCTCACTTATATCTTCCCGCAGTGTGGGCTTTAGACAGGACTTTACATAAAGGCAGACCCCTCCCCCTCTCCGGTTTTGGCGATCCTTTCTAAAAAGACTGTAACCCTGTACGTTAACTGCCCAGTCATAGGTATCATCTATGAAAAAAAAAAAAAGATGTTTAATGCGCTGACAGCAAGCAGAGGTTTTGAAAATAATTAAGAAGTATTTACTCTGGAAGTATCTAAGTTGTCTCATTGGCACAAATGGAGGTGGCCATAAAAGTAAACCCAGGGGTGCCTGGAGCTGCAGTCCCTGACATCAGTTGTCTCTAATCTATAACTCCAGCTATTTGGGCATGTTGGGAGTTGTAGTAGTGCAAGAGCACTGCTATAGGCAGCACTTCTCAGTATGAGCCCCTAGGTGCACCTGTGCTGAGTTACAGAGCTGGCGCAGTAATGGGGATGATCAGTCAATGTATTTGCCAAGTAATGGCGCCCCGTATAATGCTGTGGGGGAGCAATCATGGCTGAGGGCTCAGGGTTATGGATACACAAAGGCCAGGGATGTATGAAGTGGTGGTGTTATATCAGTATAGAAATGGACACCATGTCCACTATGAAGAGCAGCATATGATGTCATTGTATATCGTAGTCAAAGTATACAGCAGTGGTGTGATGTCATCATAGATAATGGTCAATGTATACAGTGGTGTGATGTCATATATAGTGATGTCAATGTATACAGTGGTGTGACGTCATATATTGTGGTCAATGTATACAGCAGTAGTGTGATGTCATCATATATAGTGGTCAATGTATACAGCAGTAGTGTGATGTCATCATATATAGTGGTCAATGTATACAACAGTGTGTGATGTCATTATAGTGGTCAATGTATACAGCAGTGGTGTGATGTCATCATATATAGTGGTCAATGTATACAACAGTGTGTGATGTCATCATATATAGTAGTCAATGTATACAGCAGTGGTGTGCTGTCATCATATATAATGGTCAATGTATACAGTGGTGTGACGTCATCATATATAGTGATGTCAATGTATACAGTGGTGTGACGTCATCATATATAGTGATGTCAATGTATACAGTGGTGTGACGTCATCATATATAGTGGTCAATGTATACAGTGGTGTGATGTCATCATATATAGTGGTCAATGTATACAGTGGTGTGACGTCATCATATATAGTGGTCAATGTATACAGTGGTGTGACGTCATCATATATAGTGGTCAATGTATACAGTGGTGTGACGTCATCATATATAGTGGTCAATGTATACAGTGGTGTGACGTCATCATATATAAGTGGTCAATGTATACAGTGGTGTGATGTCATCATATATAGTGATCAATGTGCACAGTAGTGTGTGATGTCATCATGTGGTGTCAGTCAGGCGACAGGTCTATGGTACTGTGGTCTCATAGTATATAGCGGTCAATGTATACAGTAGTGCATGATGTCATCACATATTTTGGGCAATGTATACAGCAGTATGTGATGTCCTCATGTATAGTGGTGAATGTACACTGCAGTGTGTGATGTCATATATAGTGATATTAATGTACACAGTAGTGTGTGATGTCATATATAGTGATATTAATGTGCACAGCAGTGTGTGATGTCATATATAGTGATATTAATGTGCACAGCAGTGTGTGATGTCATATATATAGTGATATTAATGTGCACAGTAGTGTGTGATGTCATATATAGTGATATTAATGTACACAGTAGTGTGTGATGTCATATATAGTGATATTAATGTACACAGTAGTGTGTGATGTCATATATAGTGATATTAATGTACACAGTAGTGTGTGATGTCATATAGTGATATTAATGTACACAGTAGTGTGTGATGTCATATAGTGATATTAATGTACACAGTAGTGTGTGATGTCATATATAGTGATATTAATGTACACAGTAGTGTGTGATGTCATATATAGTGATATTAATGTACACAGTAGTGTGTGATGTCATATAGTGATATTAATGTACACAGTAGTGTGTGATGTCATATAGTGATATTAATGTACACAGTAGTGTGTGATGTCATATATAGTGATATTAATGTGCACAGTAGTGTGTGATGTCATATATAGTGATATTAATGTGCACAGTAGTGTGTGATGTCATATATAGTGATATCAATGTGCACAGCAGTGTGTGATGTCATATATAGTGATATTAATGTACACAGTAGTGTGTGGTGTCATATATAGTGATATTAATGTACACAGTAGTGTGTGATGTCATATATAGTGATATTAATATACACAGTAGTGTGTGATGTCATATAGTGATATTAATATACACAGTAGTGTGTGATGTCATATATAGTGATATTAATGTACACAGTAGTGTGTGATGTCATATAGTGATATTAATGTACACAGTAGTGTGTGATGTCATATAGTGATATTAATGTACACAGTAGTGTGTGATGTCATATATAGTGATATTAATGTGCACAGTAGTGTGTGATGTCATATATAGTGATATTAATGTGCACAGTAGTGTGTGATTTCATATATAGTGATATCAATGTGCACAGCAGTGTGTGATGTCATATATAGTGATATTAATGTACACAGTAGTGTGTGGTGTCATATATAGTGATATTAATGTACACAGTAGTGTGTGATGTCATATATAGTGATATTAATGTACACAGTAGTGTGTGATGTCATATAGTGATATTAATATACACAGTAGTGTGTGATGTCATATATAGTGATATTAATGTGCACAGCAGTGTGTGATGTCATATATAGTGATATTAATGTGCACAGCAGTGTGTGATGTCATATATAGTGATATTAATGTACACAGTAGTGTGTGATGTCATATATAGTGATATTAATGTGCACAGCAGTGTGTGATGTCATATATAGTGATATTAATGTACACAGTAGTGTGTGATGTCATATATAGTGATATTAATGTGCACAGTAGTGTGTGATGTCATATATAGTGATATCAATGTGCACAGTAGTGTGTGATGTCATATATAGCGATATCAATGTGCACAGCAGTGTGTGATGTCATATATAGTGATATTAATGTGCACAGTAGTGTGTGATGTCATATATAGTGATATTAATGTGCACAGCAGTGTGTGATGTCATATATAGTGATATTAATGTGCACAGCAGTGTGTGATGTCATATATAGTGATATCAATGTGCACAGCAGTGTGTGATGTCATATATAGTGATATTAATGTGCACAGTAGTGTGTGATGTCATATATAGTGATATTAATGTACACAGTAGTGTGTGGTGTCATATATAGTGATATTAATGTACACAGTAGTGTGTGATGTCATATATAGTGATATTAATATACACAGTAGTGTGTGATGTCATATAGTGATATTAATATACACAGTAGTGTGTGATGTCATATATAGTGATATTAATGTGCACAGCAGTGTGTGATGTCATATATAGTGATATTAATGTGCACAGCAGTGTGTGATGTCATATATAGTGATATTAATGTACACAGTAGTGTGTGATGTCATATATAGTGATATTAATGTGCACAGCAGTGTGTGATGTCATATATAGTGATATTAATGTACACAGTAGTGTGTGATGTCATATATAGTGATATTAATGTGCACAGCAGTGTGTGATGTCATATATAGTGATATTAATGTACACAGTAGTGTGTGGTGTCATATATAGTGATATTAATGTACACAGTAGTGTGTGATGTCATATATAGTGATATTAATGTGCACAGCAGTGTGTGATGTCATCATGTGGTGGCAGTCAGGCGACGGGTCCATGTGTACTGTGGTCTCATCGCTGGGGCAGATTAGCTGGGATGTGATGTTATCTGGGCAGAGATGACACTGCGAACAGCCTGTTAATAAATGGCTGAGATTAACCGTTGATTCTCTTGGAAGCCGGAGCTCGGATCTGTTCTGCACCAGGTTTAGCTCTTGACTAATCATATAATTGGCAGCATTAGACTGTGGAGGGCAGATCGTTCCTGGCACATTATGCGACATCACACTGTGCATCCATCCAGAGCAGATTGCACACAGCTCCCATCCTCCATGATGCAAAATGGTTCCCACATAGATATTTAATTGTCATAGACTCCCAGGGAGAGAACGGTTAAACTGCTGCTAGCCCTAAAACCTGCCCCTTATAATGGCAGCTTTATAACAGGCTGATATCAGTCACATGATTAGAAATGTCTCAGCGGTTGTCTCAATTCAGTAAGTGGCATTTATCATGTAGAGAAAGTTACTACAAGGCACTTACTAATGTATTGTGATTCTCCATATTGCTTCCTTTGCTGGCTGGATTCATTTTTCCATCACATTATACACTGCTCGTCTCCAAGGGTTAAGACCACCCTGAAATCCAGCAGCGGTGGTCGTGCTTGCACACTATAGGAAAAAAGTGCTGGCCTCTCTGGTGGTCAGGAACATAGCTGAGTTCATAGGCACGTATGCGCAGCAGCTCCCGTCTCAGTCATCTCATATCTGCACTACAGCGGTGGTCATAAGTTATAACCCCTCGATACGAGCAGTGTATAATGTGGTGGAAAAATGAATCCAGGCAACATGGAGAATCACAATACATTAGTAAGTGCCTTGTATTAAACATTCTTTACATGGCAAATGCCAATTGCTGAAGTGAAATAACCCTGATCAGGGGAGCAGGGACGTCTCTGTACTTCCAGTCTATGACACCACTACACTGGTTGGTCTGTCCTCAGCCTGAAATTGCTGATAACAGAGAATAGATTGCTATGTAGACTTTAGGTTTGGTGTCTTAATGACACAAATTCAGTCTTGTGAGAAGTAATATGGCTGACAACGGTAGGAGTCAGAGGCTACTCCCTGCCCTAGAAACATAGGACAGAACCGCAATCAGTTGAGCTCAGAAGAGGAAGACACTGCATGGGAGGACGAGGAGACTGCATAGGGAGACTGCACAGGAGGAGCAGGAGGGGACTGCGCACAGTGACAGCACAGGAGGAGCAGGAGGGGACTGCTCACAGTGACAGCACAGGAGGAGCAGGAGGGGACTGCGCACAGTGACAGCACAGGAGGAGGAGGAGGGCATGACTGTGCACAGTGACAGCACAGGAGAAGGAGGAGGGGACTGCGCACAGTGACAGCACAGGAGGAGGAGGAGGAGGAGGGGGACTGGGCACAGTGACAGCACAGGAGAAGGAGGAGGGGGACTGGGCACAGTGACAGCACAGGAGAAGGAGGAGGGGACTGCGCACAGTGACAGCACAGGAGGAGGGGACTGCGCACAGTGACAGCACAGGAGGAGGAGGAGGGCACGACTGCACACAGTGACAGCACAGGAGAAGGAGGAGGGGACTGCGCACAGTGACAGCACAGGAGGAGGAGGAGGGCACGACTGCACACAGTGACAGCACAGGAGAAGGAGGAGGGGACTGCGCACAGTGACAGCACAGGAGAAGGAGGAGGAGGACTGGGCACAGTGACAGCACAGGAGAAGGAGGAGGGGACTGCGCACAGTGACAGCACAGGAGGAGGGGACTGCGCACAGTGACAGCACAGGAGGAGGAGGAGGGCACGACTGCACACAGTGACAGCACAGGAGAAGGAGGAGGGGACTGCACACAGTGACAGCACAGGAGAAGGAGGAGGGGACTGCCCACAGTGACAGCACAGGAGAAGGAGGGCACAACTGAGCAAGGTGACTGCACAGGAGGAAGGCACGACTGCGCACAGTGACTGGACTGGAGGAGGAGGGCATGACTGCGCACAGTGACTGCACAGGAGGAGGGCACGACTGCACATAGTGACTGCACAGGAGGAGGAGGAGGACACGACTGCGCACAGTGACTGCACAGGAGGAGGAGGGCACGACTGCGCACAGTGACTGCACAGGAGGAGGAGGAGGGCACAACTGCGCACAGTGACTGCACAGGAGGAGGAGGAGGGCACGACTGCGCAAGGTGACTGCACAGGAGGAGGAGGAGGGCACGACTGCGCAAGGTGACTGACTGCACAGGAGGAGGAGGGCACGACTACGCAAGGTGACTGCATAGGAGGAGGAGGGCACGACTACGCAAGGTGACTGCACAGGAGGAGGAGGGCACGACTACGCAAGGTGACTGCACAGGAGAAGGAGGAGGGCACGACTACGCAAGGTGACTGCACAGGAGAAGGGGGGCACGACTACGCACAGTGATTGCAAAGATGGAACCTTGATGTCTGTGTACACGTTCGATACAATCACATAGCCTCATATAATGTGGACCTGGAGTAAATCATTTGCCTTACTCCATTCCCATCCAGAGCTGCACTCACTCTTCCACAGGTTAGGGTTTAAATGGGTTTTCTGAGAGAGGTCATCAGTATCTGACCCCAGGACCCCCGAAGATCAGCTGTTTCAGAAGGCACCTCAACTCCTGTGAGCGCCGCAGCCTTCTCCGTGCTTACCAATCAGACTGCCGTACATTGTATAGCGGTTATGCTTGGTATTGCACTCATTCCCATTCACTTCAGTTGGACTGAGCTGCACCTAGCACCGCCGCCTTCTCAAACAGCTGATAAGTGGGGGTTCCCTGGGTGTCGGACCTCCACCTTCCTCAGGATAGGTCATCAGTAGTAAAATGTCGGAAAACCCCTTTAATTCTCGCAGCATTCACTGCTTGTTCAGGGTCTGAACAGAACGTTCTCCGGTGATTTGCATTCTGGGAAGTGTCATCTGAAAGTGGAAAAATCTAATAGCCCATCCTCTGTAATGCAGGGGCTAACCTTTTAGAGGGGTGCTTGCTGACTGTTTCCCCATAGCAAATTAGCAGCTGTGTCACTGGCTGTTGGAGTCTTCTCTCCCTTGAGTCTAGCTGCCTGTCTTCATTGAAGGGTTTTTCTTGCTACACAACATGAGATATTTGTAATATTGAGCTTTTTCCAAGGTTTTCCTCTAAATCATTCATTGACGGCTCCGCTGAATTATTTACTGCCTCTATTCTTAGACACACATCAGACAGAGATTAATCAAGGAACAGCAAGAGTTGATCCTAGGGAACTACAAGAGTCACAATCCCTCGGCTGTGACAAGTTCTCCTGGATTTCCTAGAGTGTTATACAATCAGATCGGTCCACAACAAGGACTTTATTAAAGCGAGTCCCCAGAGACCTCCCTATCACACCATGAAAATGGTAAATAGCTGTAGGTCACTTACATAACATGTTTTTCCAAATCTGAGGCCCATGAGCGTATGCAAATGAGCTGTTTGGTGCAACGAGGGCATCACTATTGCTCCGGTCACAGAAAAGCTCCACCATCCAATGGCCACCTTTGGTAAGACAAGAGCAACGGTGATGCCCTTGTTGCACCAAACAGCTCGTTTGCATATTACGAAAGATGCCCACATCTTAAGAACAGAGC
Organism: Rhinella marina; assembly: GCA_900303285.1. Lineage (NCBI taxonomy): Eukaryota > Metazoa > Chordata > Amphibia > Anura > Bufonidae > Rhinella > Rhinella marina. Next base: position 117,908 of record ONZH01011085.1, read on the forward strand.
CTTGGACAGGAAGGGGAAAAATGTTTTATTCAGGTGACCTTCAGCTCTAAATGTGCAGGTCTCTACCAGGAAATTCACTCCTAAACCAGACACAATGCCTTGTAAGGCTTGCTCAGCTGAATGTAATGATGCCTTTCACTTAGCGATCTGAGGCTTCATTCTGGAGAAAAATACACTTTTAATCCGTATGCAAATTAGCAATAAAGTGCACTGAGGGCGGGCCTAAGCTACTCTGTGCACCCTGCCATCTCTTGCCAGCTCTTCCCCCTCCTTCCTGATTGACAGAGCCATGTTCCTGCATGGTCAGCTCTTGTCAATCAAGAAGGAGGGGCTGGCAGAGGGAGGAGCAAGGGTGCACAGAGTGGCTTGGGCCGGCCCTCCGTGCACGGAACACACATTTGCATGTGAATTAAACAAATGGCAGTCCTCAATGCACGGCCACCAACTGTGTGCCCACTGTTTGTGAATCCGGCCCCATTCACTTGAATGAGTTCGATCTGCAAGATTCAAGTCGGCACCACAAAAAATAGAAAATGCTCTATCTTTTTGCGGTGCAGAGGCACGGACTGAAATCCCACGGAAGTACGCCGTAGTGACTCCGCTCCGTATCTTGCGGACCCATTCAAGTGAATGGGTCTGCATCCGTGATGAGGAGCGCAGGAGCGTTTGTGTGCATGAGCCCTAAAGGTGAACAACCTTTAAGCAGTTTTTGTTTCTGTGATGACCAATATGCCCGCTGCTGCACCACAGCCTCCCCATACTGCTGCAGGGAGGGTCTTGGAAAGCTGGGCGACCACTCCTGTGGGAGTATCCTGTAAAGTTCTGCAGCTTCTCACACATTTTAAGATCTCTCCTCTGTGAATGAACATTTTTACAAAATACTTCTCACAGCTGAGAATTTGCTACAATTGTCTGCATAATCCTGTGTGATGTAAGAAATGGAGAGAGATGTGCCGCTGATACAATTGTAACAAACCCTTCTGTGTGAGAAGTATTAGGACTGTAAACCAAGATCCACATCAATGAATGTTATGTCCGATTCTGACTTCCACCATTAAAGTCAATGGGGAAGATGTGCAACAACTTGCTACGTATTTGAAAAACTGTACTACAGGCAAAGCTCTGTGAGGAAAAGCTCCACAGCAAGAGGATGACATTTGTTAAAATCTGGTGGCGTTTCCATTCACTGACAGTAAGCAGAAAATAATGAGTCACTGATACAATGAATAAGTTGTAGGTCTTCTTCTTTGTAATTTGGTCAGCGCAGGGACTGTTGCATCCATCCTTGCAGGGACTGTTGCTTCCGTCCTTGCTGTCCGCGGCCGCTGCTCATTCTTGTACTTTCTGTCTCTTTCCAGGTGCTGAAATGCATTGTGGATGTCATTTCCGGAACTCTGACTAAACCCAACCCTGTACCCGCCAGTCAGGACTGTTTGGAGACCCTCCGAGGAGGTGAGCTGAGGGGGAACGGTCACTGCAGGGATATAAAGCTCATTAAGAAGTGTCCATTGAGCATACAGGCACACGGTACAATGTATATACATTCTAATATATAATCACTGCATACAGTGCCAGGTGATGTCAGTCAGGGGCGCACCACCAATGAGGTGAGGTGATTGCCTCAGGCAGAGGAAGGAGATTATCTGTTTCTGCAGTACAGTATTAGGAAGACAGTGTATAACCCTGTATGTAATGTTTTCCAAGTATGTCTTTAACCGTAGGGCTGAAGGGAAGGGGTTAGGTTAAGAAATTGGCATTGGGGGGGTTGGGGCGCCATTTGATATTTTTTTTTTTGCCTCAGGCAGCAGAAAGGCTAGGTGCACCCCTGATGTCAGTTGCAGTGCACCCCCATGCATACAGGAAACACACCCCAAGGCCCCATTATACCAACGGAGGCCAAAAGAGGCTTGTTTTGGCCTCTGTGCAGCGGTATCCATTAGACGTCCTTATTTTACTTTACCACTATATTCTATGCAGATATGTACAGTAAAAAATAGAACACAGTAGATGGGGGTAATCAAACCTCTCAGCACATTCTCAGTTGTCACATGCGATTTCTTATAGATGAAAGGATCATCTCCATCCTGCGGCACCAGAACCTGCTGAAGGAGCTCCAGGAGCTCGCGTCTCAAGGTAAGGATGAGCTATCTAATATGGGCATTGAAGTCGGCGCCGTTCTCAAGATCGCTGTCCGTAGACGTGAACTTTCCCACCGACAACCCGAGGCTGAATGTCAGTTCAGATCCTACCGAACGGCAACGGGTGCAGCAGTCGTTACAGTGTTGCACATGATCAGGGCAGATATGCAGCCCATGGATGTCACTGGGAATGTTGACTTTCACAAGCTGCAGAATGTATCTTGAAGTAATAGGGACTAGTAAATGATCGGGTGCTGGAGCGGCTCTTTGGGCGACCACTGCGCAGTATAAACCCAGCGCCTTATAAACTTTAGTGGCGTATATTACAGATCCAGAACTAGATCCCATTATAACAAAGGCTGAATATTATCCCGGGGTCTGAGCAGCTTCCAGTTCTTTCTGCTCACGTTCCTGTAATCCCAGCGGCTGATAGACACGAGGGCAATCACCATAGAGATGAATAAGGTGCTATTAATAAGTGCATCATCTGGTGTCAGCTCCTCCCCGAGGATTACAGCTCTGCAGCTCTCGCCATAACTTACATCCAGGCTTCCAGCACTTGGATACAACTCTGAACCCTTGTGTCATCCTGGGTATAACCGGCTATCCCTTCTGACTGGAGCGTTCCTTTAAAGCAGTCATCTCACTTCAGCAAATGACATTTATCATGTAGAGAAATTTAATACAAGGCACTTACTAATGTATTGTGATTGTCCATATTGCTTCCTTTGCTGGCTGGATTCATTTTTCCATCACACTATACACTGCTCGTTTCCAGGGGTTATGACCACCCTGCAATCCATCAGTGGTGGTCATGCTTGCACGCTATAGGGAAAACTGCAGCCTTTCTGGTGACCAGGACTGTGGGAGCACGCATGCACCGCATCGCCCGTCCTGGCTACCTGGTATCTGCACTGCAGCGGTGGTCATAACCCTTGGAAACAAATTGTGTATAATGTGATGGAAAAATGAATCCAGCCAGCAAAGGAAGCAATATGGACAATCACAATACATTAGTAAGTGCCTTGTAGTAACTTTCTCTACATGATAAATGCCCAGGGGCGTAACTACCATAGCGGCAGACCATGCGACTGCTATGGGACCCAGGACAAGAGGGGGCCCAGTCTTAGTTGGGATCATCTCCTCTTCTACTGAAGATGAAAACTTGGTCAGGACTCTACCCTCTAAAGGAACAACTTTTAGCAAATGAGGCAGTGGAGAAATGGCGCAAGGATCATTGAAAAGGGTTTAGGCTTCTTCTTCTGTCCTGTGTGGGGGGCCCAGTCTGATCCTTGCTATGGGGCCCTTACTTCCCTATGTATGCCACTTGCTGAAGTGAGACAACCCCAGGGGCGGATTGGCCATAGACCTTTACAGGGAAATCACCTGGTGGGCCGATGCCCAGGGAGCCGCCTGTGCCCTCCTCACGGCCGGCCATGTATTTTATAATGGACTCTGGTATTTGGCTCTGTTGGGGTGGTATAATGTGTTGGCTCTGCCTTTCATCAATTTGGACCCGACTACAAAACGGGGGCCACTTTGAGTTCCCAGTCCGCCCCTGGACAACCCCTTTCAGGTGGTATGAGCAGAAGGCTATCCTAAAGTTACAGCACCTCTGACAAACTATAATTCCACATATTACAACCAACCTCTATGTGACCCTGACAGGTTGTCACAGCCCCACCCAGTCACTGACATCAGTGAATATAGTTGACTTTATACTACAGTAACAGCTATTCTTCTATTACTACTGACAACCAGCCTCTAGATCAGTGATCAGCAACCTCCAGTTGTACTACAACTCCAAGAATCCTCCTCTCACTTCTATGAGAGTTACAAGAACACAGCCAAGTAAGTGTGGATGCTGGGAGTTGTAGTTTCACAACAGCTGAAGGTTGCCGATTCCTGCTCTAGATCATGACAGAGAAGTTGTCACAGCCCCGCCCCCTCTTCTAAGGTTCACATTATTAATTCTCTGTGGATGCACGATGTGTCAGGCTCAATCTGAAGGTTGGTTTATGGTTGGCGGCTGTAAAACTTTTACTTTTATCTGACAATTTCCTTCAAACTTTCCAGGAGCGATGGAGAGACTCCAGAAGCAGAAGAAAAATGAAGGGTTTCGGGAGATGCTATCCGGCATCCTTGACAAGGAGAGCAATAAGCCCCTTTCCTCCGGTGAGTGTCGCGGTGACTCTGACTCACCGCTGTGATAACCTTGAGCTTCCTCGAAATCCAGAATCCCCTGTTCATGTGATGCTCAGGGCTGTGCGGCTAATACCCGGCTCATCACACACAATCCTCTCATTCACTGAATCACCTCGTTACATTGTGTCCTGAATGTCCGAGGTATTCACGCTGTGTCACCCAGAATTCAGTTCTAGGAACAGAAGCCATCACATCACCAAAGCAAGAGGGGCATATCCTGTCTATGGGCACAAACATCTGCAACATCAGTCTGCAGAAAATGTTATAGTATCTACAAAGTTACTCCTCTTGTACCTATTTTGTTATATTTTTCTTCTCCATTCACATCTAAAGCTAATTTGGTCTGTTAATTGCTTGTAAGGCTACTTTCACACTTGCGTTTTTGCAGGGTTCAGCAAAAACGCTTCCATTACTGGTAATACAACCGTCTGCATCCGGTTGTATTATCTGTAACATAGCCAAGACAGATCCGTCATGGACTGCACTGAAAGTCAATGGGAGACGGATCCGTTTTCTATTGAGTCATAGAAAACTGATCCCTCCCATTGACTTGCATTGTGGGCTATGACGGATCTGTCTTTTTCTGCATCCCATGATGGAAAGAAAACCGCAGCTTGCTGTTCTCCGGTATGAGAACGGAATACGTTTTGGAGCACTCCGTTCTGTTCAGTTACATTTTGTCTCCATTGCCAATGAATGGGGACAAAACAGAAGCGTTTTTTTTTCCCGGTATTGAGACCCTGAGATGGATCTCAATACCGTAAAATGTCAACGCTAGTGTGAAAGTAGCCTTAGCAGAGAGCAGTGCATTGTGTGAACTCGGATGCCAATACAGCTGGGCATGCACTTTAGGCCTCATGCACATAACCGTATATATTTTACAAAATGCCGATACTGTCCGTTTGCATCTGCATCTGCCAAGGATAGGACATGTTCTATCTTTTTGCGGAAAGGAAATGCGGTTGAACTGTGTTCTTTCTAACAAACATTCACAGAAAATGGTGCACTACAACAGTGAATGCAATTGACGATATATGGCTAACCCTCACACCGATCTTAAATTGAGACTTTCGCCAATATATTCTTATATCAAGAACATACCGGAGCCCGAGCACCGCGTCAAGGTATGTCAAGTGGCACGGGACCTAAAGCTCACCCTACTATGGTATAGGTAATTGCAGATACGGGCATGAAGTCTGACACACAGCAATCAGCGTGAAATCACACATACGATGGGAGGGGGGGGGGGTGGAGGCTGTGAGTCCCTCTTAACCCTGACGTCATGTGACCCAGGCTGCAAAGGTGCACCTAAATGTTGCCCATTAGTCAAATCAAGGCACATTCAACCTCCAGGTAAAACTCACAGCCTCCACTCCCTCCCATCGTATGTGTGATTTCACGTTGGAGGTAACTGGGAGCTGGTCGCTGTGTCTCGGACTTCATACACCTATCTGTCATTACCTATACCATAGTAGGGTTAGCGTTAGGTCCCGTGCCAACTGAGATACCTTGACGCGGTGCTCGGGCTCCGGTATGTTCTTGATATAAGAATATCTCATTTTAACATCAGTGTGAGGGTTTAGCCAGATATTGTCAATTGCATTCACCGCTGTAGCGCACCATTTTCTGTGAATTTTTGTTATATAGTTTGTCACATCCGCACACTCGGTTATCCTGTGTAGGATGTTGTTGTGGTACATGTGGTCCGCTGCAGGCATCCTCCATTGTGTGCATTTTTGCTGGGGATTAGGTTCAGCAGCGGACCACATGTGCAGGATTTTGCTCCCCCGGTCATAAATGCGCAACAGCATTTGGGGTTTTTGAGCATTTTCTGCCATTTTAGACCACTTATTTTTCTGTGACGGTATTCTTTCTGCATCCATATGTCCGTTCCACAAAAAGATAGAATGGGTCTGCAAAAAAAAAGTGGATGGCACACAGACCACAAAAAGCACATGGACGTGTGCATAAGGCCTTGGATGGGCCAAATGTTATTCAGCTACTGCGCCCCACCCACACCCATGCTTGCTCAGTTAGGTCAAGACATAGGCTGCTGTCTGACAACTCTGCCCCCTCCAGCAGCAGCTTATCTCCCTTGAGATAAGGACCTGTTGAAATCCAACAGCCTGACCCTTTTTCTCCCCCCACCCAACACCTGGGAGAAGTTCGAGAGCACCAGCATTACATGGTCCGCCAGGCCCACCAAAAAGTTCTGCTGACGTATTGTCATCTCTTATACCGCCAAATCTAAGTCGTCTGACCTGTGGAGATCAATCGGATTTCTCATTCCACTGAAATCAGGTTTGGATGTGAATGGAGAGGAAAAAAATATGTAGGAAAAATAAAAGTGATAATTTTGGAAATTTTAGAATTTTTTAACGTCCATTGATTGTTTTGTCTCATTTTCTTTATCCAATCTCCACATCTAAAAGATGTAGAAAAGTCTCCTCTTCTCGGAAACTCTCCAGAAAGAGATGACGTCAAGAGACAGTCCGAGGAAGAAGAGCGGAAGAGGAGCTCCGAGCGCACAGAGGCCGACGAGAGCGCGGAGGAACTGGAGAGCAATGAGATCAGCAAGAGGGAAGAGACCTCCGAGGAGGAAGAGATCGACAACCGCATCACAGACGAGATCAACGAAATGGAGCTCCCCAAAGACAACCAAGAAGATGCCGAGGAGAAGGAGCCAATGACCAAGAAGGATGAAGACGCTGAAGATCCTGAGAAGGAAAGCCACAAGCAAGACAGCAACGAGACAGACAACGAGGAGGATGAGACCCAGCGGGAGGACAGTGAGTACTGGAACCCTCATCTTCTCTTATGTCTCATTACATCTGGATATAATAAGTCAATGTATAGATCTAGTAGTGTTTTTCGACATCACTTTCAAGATCTCTGCTTGCTGTTAGTGAAAGGAACCCATTGTAATTTTATTTTAATCCCCATCACACAGATAATGCTTTGTTACAATTGTATCCAGACTAAGGCTACTTTCACACTGGCGGCAGGAAGGGTGCTGCCGGATCAGGCCTGCCGCAGTGACATGTGTGGAGCCGGAACCGCGCTCCGGCCCCACACGTCACACAGTACATACATACACACACATATAGACAAACAAACACACATACATACTTACATGCTCCCGGCAGGACTTCGGAGCGTCGGAGGGACAGGGCGGCTCGCACAGGTGACGATTCCCCACAGCGCCCTCTGCTGGGCGCCTGGTGGAATCGTCACCTGTGCGAGCCGTCCTGTCTCTCCGACGCTCCGAAGTCCTGCGGGAGCATGTAAGTATGTATGTGTGTTTGTATGTCTATATGTGTGTGTATGTTTATGTTTATGTCTATGTCTGTATGTGTCTATGTGTAGCCGGATCCGTAATGAACTCCATTGAAAGTCAATGGAGGGCGGATCCGGTTACCATTATCGTCACACCAGACGGATCCACCCCCATTGACTTGCATTGGGGGTCATTCCGGATCCGTCTTGGTGCGGATGCCTGGACCGGAGAGCAAACCGCAGCATGCTGCGGTTTGTTCTCCGGTCTGAAGACGGAAAGGAATGCTTTCAGGAGCCTCCATTGTCTTCAGTTCAGTTTTGTCCCCATTGACAATGAATGGGGACAAAACTGAAGCGTTTTATTCCGGTATTGAGCCTCTATGACGGAACTCAATACCGGAATTTTAAAACGCTAGTGTGAAAGTAGCCTTAGAACATCTCTTGCAACCTGAAACTTTAAGATAAGCTTACAGACTCTGAATGGGAACCATTAATCTTTCTATCCACTGCCAGCAAACAGATCTTAAAGAGGACCTCTCACCACTACTGACATTTCTGTTTTAATATCTTCATGCATTTCCTATGTAATAACATCTATTCTTATGTCTCTATGTTGTGCCGTTCCTGTATTATTCCTACTAGAAGTTATGGATGAATTGCTAGCAGTCTGCAGTAAGGGTACAGAGGAGAGGTAACCAGTTGGGGGGGGGGGTGGTGTCCCTGCACAGACTCACTCTATCCAATCAGTGCTGCCATTTTCAGAGGCCCCTGGTTTTAAAATGGCTATAATGTGTCAGAAACGGGCAGTAAGTGCTGAGATGACAGGAGGTCACTGCTAGACCGGAAGTGTGATGTGCCGTCTACATGCATCTCACCGCTGCTGGCCCATCAATGGGCTTATGGGTGATGTGTGTCTCAGCACTTACTGGCCGTTTCTGACACATCATAGCACCCCTAACTTTTTTTTTAGATCTCAGACAATTCCTTTAATTTGTTAACACATCTATAGATCTCGGGGTCCTCCGCTTCTCAGCCATAGTTGTGTGTCTGCAGGCACCTCTAGGGGGAGCTAACTGCACACTGATTTCATTGAAGCTATAGAATACTGTACTGTATGCAGTGAGCTCCCCCTAGTGGAAGCTGCAGGCAGAAAGTTATTTACAGAACTGAACCCCTTTATCAAAGACTAATATAACAAAAAAATTCAGCATCCAAAAAATAAAAAGAATTAACAGCACAAACCCAAATGGAATGGAAGTGTATCTTGTCCTTTCCTCCCCAGATAAGTCCAGTGTGGGGAGGAGAGAGCTTGCAACGCTCAGCACCAAAAAGCTGACAGGGTGAATGGTGGAGCAGATTGCTGATGGATTCCTGCTCCCCCATCCTGTGCCTGCGTCCATGAGACACGGGGCAGAACTATTGGGGGGGGGGGGGGTATATCCGTTAACTCGCCAGCCAAAGTGTCGCACACCATGCGGCTGTAAAATGATCCCATAGGTGCACTACATTCAAGACCTGGTGTCTTTTCAATGTGCTGAAATCTCCCAGAATACTGTGCGGAGAATCAGATTCTGATATCTTTCATATGCTCTATTCTTGTCCAGGGTTTCATACAAATCTGACCTTTCATGCAGCCCTGGCTGTGAGTGGAAAGAACCCATGATGTAGGAGACTTAACGTTGGGTTCTGCTTTTTTCTTTTTAAAGACTCCATGAGGATTCCTGAAGATTTCACTAAAGACTCTACATCCGAATCTGAGAACAGCAAGGAAACCAAGCAGGACATGGACACCATTGACTGCACAGAGGAGAACCCTGGGAAGGAGGACGACGCCTCCTCAAAAGGCCTTGAAGACTCTAAACGATGGAACAAGATGGACGAACTTGCCAAAGAACTCAGGGCTAAGAAGTGTGCACCAAGAAGCAGCGAGGACGACCCCGACCAGTCCATGAAGATTCCCCCCAAGGAACCCAAATCTGATTTAAGCAGCCAGGAGGCCGAGGACAAACAACAATGGCAGAGATCCAGAGAAGACAGCAGCGAAACCGAAGCCCCCATCTTAAAGAGGGACGAAGAGGGCAGCGCCAACAGGAAGACAGAGGTCAGTACCAAAACATCTCAAAATACACAGCCGTCAGCTCGTGACATCCTTCCTACGTCAGTATAAGACCCCTGTCCATTTAATGCCCCTTTCACACGAGCGGGAGACTCGCATGTCTCCCGCAACGCATCTACAGGGCTGTACTCCGGCACTGACTGGGATTGCATATAATGCTATGCGATCCCTGTCAGTGCCGAGTCCAGCCCTGTAGATGCGTTGCGGGAGACATGCGAGTCTCCCGCTCGTGTGAAAGGGGCATAAAGATCTAGAAAACGGACAACACATAGCGTCCTCCTGCAAAAGAACAACTACGTTACTTACCTGACAGATACTGTGCCGATTCTTCCAGCTGCTTTGTTTACCTGGCTGCAGCAGTGACATCACGTCTACACCATGTGACCACCGTCAGCGTAGTGTCACTGCTGCAGCCAGGTAAACATACCGAGGCTGGGAGAACCACAGCGGCAATGCAGGATCTGTCAGGTAAGTTACGATCAATTCTGTATAGCAGACGGAGGCCACGTGTTGTCCGTTTTTTTTTAATTTTTTTTTTTTACTGAAACTGAGCCACCCCTTTAAAAGGAACCTGTCACCAAGAAATGCTGTATAATCTAAAAGAAGGAACTGTAAAAAACAAAGTTTTTTGAATGAAGCTCGATTTTGTTCAAGCTTACTTAGGACCGCCGACATGACTCCTATCAGTGACTGACAGCATTCCCTGTATACATAACCATGCAGAGTTAGCTGTCAATCACTGATAGGACCGCCCACATGACTCCTAAGCTTAGAAAGACCACAGGTTTACATAGCTAAATTACTTTTATTTATTCATGTATTTTTATTTTTTTTTTTAAATTTAGTATATCAATCTGCTCAACTCCTCCTGCATTTCATGTTGACAGTTTCCCCTTAAAGGGAGACTGTCACTAGGACATTGACCGATAATCCAGGTGCAATGTCTTGTAGGGCTGGCTCAGCTGAATGTAATGATAACGTTAATGTGGCTTCATTCTGGATAAAATGTACTTTTAATCCATATGCAAATCAGCCGTTAAGTGCACCGAGGACGGGCCAAAACGTCTCTGTGCACCCTTGCTTCTCCTGCCAGCCTCTCCCTCTCCTTGATTGACAGGGCCAGGTTCCTACACAGTCATCTTATCAGGCTGTCAGTCAAGGAAAGAGAGAGGCAAGGGTGCACAGGGTGGCTTGGTCCCACCCTCGGTGCACTTAGCTACTAATTTGTATATGGATTAAAAGTACCTTTTCTACAGAATGAAGCCACAGATTGCTAAGTGAAAGGTATTATTGCATTCTGTTAAGCTAGTCCTACAAGTCATTGGGGGAGATTTATCTAAAGTGGTGTAGACTGGTGCTCATAGCAACCAATCAGGTTCCACCTTTCATTTTTCAGAGCCACTTTGGAAAATGAAAGGGGGAATCTGGTTATTTGCTATAATTTCAGGACAGCTGTGAGTATATACTATATATGTAGTTTACGCTCCAGCACACCTTTTTTCCATTTACCCCACAAAGAATTCTTTAAAGGGAGTCTTTCACCTCATTTTCACCAATATAACTAAGAGCAGTGCCCCACAGAAGATAGCAGACACATCCCAGACATACCTGTGTGCACTGTGTGTCTGTATTACATGTCAAATCCCAGACATACCTGTGTGCACTGTGTGTGTATTACATGTCAAATCCCAGACATGCGTGTGTATTACATGTCACATCCCAGACATACCTGTGTGCACTGCGTGTGTATTACATGTCATATCCCAGACATACCTGTGTGCATTACAGGTCACATCCCAGACACACCTGTGTGCAGTGTGTGTGTATTACATGTCACATCCCAGACATGCGTGTGTATTACATGTCACATCCCGGACATACCTGTGTGTGTATTACATGTCACATCCCAGACATACCTGCGTGTGTTTATGGTCATCCCACCTGGTGTGTTTACATGTCCATCCAGACATACCTGTGTGCACTGTGTGTGTATTACATGTCACATCCCAGACATACCTGTGTGTGTGCTGTATTACATGTCACATCCCAGACATACCTGTGTGCACTGTGTGTCTGTATTACATGTCACATCCCAGACATACCTGTGTGCACTGTGTGTCTGTATTACATGTCACATCCCAGACATACCTGTGTGCACTGTGTGTGTATTACATGTCACATCCCAGACATACCACTGTGTGTCATTACATGTCACATACCTGTGTGCACTGTGTGTGTATTACATGTCACATCCCAGACATACCTGTGTGCACTGTGTGTGTGTATTACATGTCACATCCCAGACATACCTGTGTGCACTGTGTGTGTGTATTACATGTCACATCCCAGACATACCTGTGTGCACTGTGTGTCTGTATTACATGTCACATCCCAGACATACCTGTGTGCACTGTGTGTCTGTATTACATGTCACATCCCAGACATACCTGTGTGCACTGTGTGTGTATTACATGTCACATCCCAGACCAACCTGTGGTGCACTGTGTTGCTATTACATGTTCACATCCCAGACATACCTTGTGTGTACCGTGGTGTCTGTATTATAGTCCACATCCCAGACATACCTGGTGTCACTGCGTGTGGTATTACATCCTCATATCCCAGACATAACCTGTGTGCACTGCGTGTGTATTACAGGTCACATCCCAGACAACCTGTGTTGCACTGCGTTGTATTACAGGTCCACATCCCAGACCATACCCTGTGTGCACTGCGTCCTGTATTACATGTCCACTCCCAGAACATACCTGTGTGCACGTGGTGTGTGTATTACATGTCACATCCCAGACATACCTGTGGTGCACTGTTTGTACTTAAAGGTCACATCCCATGACATACCTGTGTGCACTGTGTGTATTACATGTCACATCCCAGACATACCCTGTTGTGCACTCTGGTGGTTGTATTACATGTCACATCCCAGCATACTGTGTGCACTGTGTTGTGTATTACATGTCACATCCCAGACATACCTGTGTGCACTGTGTGTGTATTACATGTCACATCCCAGACATACCTGTGTGCACTGTGTGTCTGTATTACATGTCACATCCCAGACATACCTGTGTGCACTGTGTGTGTATTACATGTCACATCCCAGACATACCTGTGTGCACTGTGTGTGTATTACATGTCACATCCCAGACATACCTGTGTGCACTGTGTGTGTATTACATGTCACATCCCAGACATACCTGTGTGCACTGTGTGTGTATTACATGTCACATCCCAGACATACCTGTGTGCACTGTGTGTATTACATGTCACATCCCAGACATACCTGTGTGCACTGTGTGTCTGTATTACATGTCACATCCCAGACATACCTGTGTGCACTGTGTGTCTGTGTATTACATGTCACATCCCAGACATACCTGTGTGCACTGTGTGTGGTATTACATGTCACATCCCAGACATGTGTGCACTGTGTGTATTACATGTCACATCCCAGACATACCTGTGTGCACTGTGTGTATTAACATGTCACATCCCAGACATACCTGTGTGTATTACATGTCACATCCCAGACATACCTGTGTGTGTATTACATGTCACATCCCAGACATAACCTGTGTGTATTACATGTCACATCCCAGACATACCTGTGTGCACTGTGTGTGTGTATTACATGTCACATCCCAGACATACCTGTGTGCACTGTGTGTGTATTACATGTCACATCCCAGACATACCTGTGTGTGTGTCTGTATTACATGTCACATCCCAGACATACCTGTGTGCACTGTGTGTCTGTATTACATGTCACATCCCAGACATACCTGTGTGCACTGTGTGTCTGTATTACATGTCACATCCCAGACATACCTGTGTGCACTGTGTGTCTGTATTACATGTCACATCCCAGACATACCTGTGTGCACTGTGTGTCTGTATTACATGTCACATCCCAGACATACCTGTGTGCACTGTGTGTGTGTATTACATGTCACATCCCAGACATACCTGTGTGCACTGTGTGTCTGTATTACATGTCACATCCCAGACATACCTGTGTGCACTGTGTGTATTACATGTCACATCCCAGACATACCTGTGTGCACTGTGTGTGTATTACATGTCACATCCCAGACATACCTGTGTGCACTGTGTGTCTGTATTACATGTCACATCCCAGACATACCTGTGTGCACTGTGTGTGTGTATTACATGTCACATCCCAGACATACCTGTGTGCACTGTGTGTCTGTATTACATGTCACATCCCAGACATACCTGTGTGCACTGTGTGTCTGTATTACATGTCACATCCCAGACATACCTGTGTGCACTGTGTGTGTATTACATGTCACATCCCAGACATACCTGTGTGCACTGTGTGTCTGTATTACATGTCACATCCCAGACATACCTGTGTGCACTGTGTGTGTGTATTACATGTCACATCCCAGACATACCTGTGTGCACTGTGTGTATTACATGTCACATCCCAGACATACCTGTGTGCACTGTGTGTGTATTACATGTCACATCCCAGACATACCTGTGTGCACTGTGTGTGTATTACATGTCACATCCCAGACATACCTGTGTGCACTGTGTGTCTGTATTACATGTCACATCCCAGACATACCTGTGTGCACTGTGTGTGTATTACATGTCACATCCCCAGACATACCTGTGTGCACTGTGTGTGTATTACATGTCACATCCCAGACATACCTGTGTGCACTGTGTGTGTATTACATGTCACATCCCAGACATACCTGTGTGCACTGTGTGTGTATTACATGTCACATCCCAGACATACCTGTGTGCACTGTGTGTCTGTATTACATGTCACATCCCAGACATACCTGTGTGCACTGTGTGTGTGTATTACATGTCACATCCCAGACATACCTGTGTGCACTGTGTGTCTGTATTACATGTCACATCCCAGACATACCTGTGTGCACTGTATTACATGTCACATCCCAGACATACCTGTGTGCACTGTGTGTGTATTACATGTCACATCCCAGACATACCTGTGTGCACTGTGTGTCTGTATTACATGTCACATCCCAGACATACCTGTGTGCACTGTGTGTGTGTATTACATGTCACATCCCAGACATACCTGTGTGCACATGTCACATACCTGTGTGCACTGCGTGTGTTTTACATGTCACATCCCAAACATACCTGTGTGCACTGTGTGTGTATTACATGTCACATCCCAGACATACCTGTGTGCACTGTGTGTGTGTATTACATGTCACATCCCAGACATACCTGTGTGCACTGTGTGTGTGTATTACATGTCACATCCCAGACATACCTGTGTGCACTGTGTGTCTGTATTACATGTCACATCCCAGACATGTGTGTGTATTACATGTCACATCCAGACATACCTGTGTGCACTGTGTGTATTACATGTCACATCCCAGACATACCTGTGTGCACTGTGTGTGTATTACATGTCACATCCCAGACATACCTGTGTGCACTGTGTGTCTGTATTACATGTCACATCCCAGACATACCTGTGTGCACTGTGTGTGTATTACATGTCAATCCCAGACATACTGTGTGCACTGTGTCTGTATTACATGTCACATCCCAGACATACCTGTGTGCACTGTGTGTGTATTACATGTCACATCCCAGACATACCTGTGTGCACTGTGTGTTGTATTACAGTGTCACATCCCAGACATACCTGTGTGCACATGTGTGTGTATTACATGTTCAATCCCAGAACATACCTGTGTGGCATTACATGTCACATACCTGTGTGCACTGTGTGTATTACATGTCACATCCCAGACATACCTGTGTGTACTGTGTGTCTGTATTACATGTCACATCCCAGACATACCTGTGTGCACTGTGTGTGTATTACATGTCACATCCCAGACATACCTGTGTGCACTGCTGTGTGTATACATGTCACTATCCCAGACATACCTGTGTGCACTGTGTGTGTATTACATGTCAATCCCAGACATACCTGTGTGCACTGTGTGTGTATTACATGTCACATCCCAGACATACCTGTGTGTGTGTGTATTACATGTCACATCCCAGACATACCTGTGTGCACTGTGTGTGTATTACATGTCACATCCCAGACATACCTGTGTGCACTGTGTGTGTATTACATGTCACATCCCAGACATACCTGTGTGCACTGTGTGTCTGTATTACATGTCACATCCCAGACATACCTGTGTGCACTGTGTGTGTGTATTACATGTCACATCCCAGACATACCTGTGTGCACTGTGTGTATTACATGTCACATCCCAGACATACCTGTGTGCACTGTGTGTGTATTACATGTCACATCCCAGACATACCTGTGTGCACTGTGTGTGTATTACATGTCACATCCCAGACATACCTGTGTGCACTGTGTGTGTATTACATGTCACATCCAGACATACCTGTGTGCACTGTGTGTGTATTACATGTCACATCCCAGACATACCTGTGTGCACTGTGTGTGTATTACATGTCACATCCCAGACATACCTGTGTGCACTGTGTGTGTATTACATGTCACATCCCAGACATACCTGTGTGCACTGTGTGTCTGTATTACATGTCACATCCCAGACATATACCTGTGTGCACTGTGTGTGTGTATTACATGTCACATCCCAGACATACCTGTGTGCACTGTGTGTGTGTATTACATGTCACATCCCAGACATACCTGTGTGCACTGTGTGTATTACATGTCACATCCCAGACATACCTGTGTGCACTGTGTGTCTGTATTACATGTCACATCCCAGACATACCTGTGTGTGTGTGTATTACATGTCACATCCCAGACATACCTGTGTGCACTGTGTGTGTATTACATGTCACATCCCAGACATACCTGTGTGCACTGTGTGTGTATTACATGTCACATCCCAGACATACCTGTGTGCACTGTGTGTGTATTACATGTCACATCCCAGACATACCTGTGTGCACTGTGTGTCTGTATTACATGTCACATCCCAGACATACCTGTGTGCACTGTGTGTGTGTATTACATGTCACATCCCAGACATACCTGTGTGCACACTACCTGTGTGCACTGTGTGTGTATTACATGTCACATCCCAGACATACCTGTGTGCACTGTGTGTCTGTATTACATGTCACATCCCAGACATACCTGTGTGCACTGTGTGTGTATTACATGTCACATCCCAGACATACCTGTGTGCACTGTGTGTGTATTACATGTCACATCCCAGACATACCTGTGTGCACTGTGTGTCTGTATTACATGTCACATCCCAGACATACCTGTGTGCACTGTGTGTGTGTATTACATGTCACATCCCAGACATACCTGTGTGCACTGTGTGTGTATTACATGTCACATCCCAGACATACCTGTGTGCACTGTGTGTCTGTATTACATGTCACATCCCAGACATACCTGTGTGCACTGTGTGTGTATTACATGTCACATCCCAGACATACCTGTGTGCACTGTGTGTGTATTACATGTCACATCCCAGACATACCTGTGTGCACTGTGTGTGTGTATTACATGTCACATCCCAGACATACCTGTGTGCACTGTGTGTCTGTATTACATGTCACATCCCAGACATACCTGTGTGCACTGTGTGTCTGTATTACATGTCACATCCCAGACATACCTGTGTGCACTGTGTGTCTGTATTACATGTCACATCCCAGACATACCTGTGTGCACTGTGTGTGTCTGTATTACATGTCACATCCCAGACATACCTGTGTGCACTGTGTGTGTATTACATGTCACATCCCAGACATACCTGTGTGCACTGTGTGTATTACATGTCACATCCCAGACATACCTGTGGTGCATGTACATGTCACATCCCAGACATACCTGTGTGCACTGTGTGTACATGTCACATCCCAGACATACCTGTGTGCACTGTGTGTGTATTACATGTCACATCCCAGACATACCTGTGTGCACTGTGTGTGTGTATTACATGTCACATCCCAGACATACCTGTGTGCACTGTGTGTATTACATGTCACATCCCAGTACCTGTGTGTGTATTACATGTCACATCCCAGACATACCTGTGTGCACTGTGTGTATTACATGTCACATCCCAGACATACCTGTGTGCACTGTGTGTCTGTATTACATGTCACATCCCAGACATACCTGTGTGCACTGTGTGTGTGTATTACATGTCACATCCCAGACATACCTGTGTGTGTGTCTGTATTACATGTCACATCCCAGACATACCTGTGTGCACTGTGTGTCTGTATTACATGTCACATCCCAGACATACCTGTGTGCACTGTGTGTGTGTATTACATGTCACATCCCAGACATACCTGTGTGCACTGTGTGTCTGTATTACATGTCACATCCCAGACATACCTGTGTGCACTGTGTGTATTACATGTCACATCCCAGACATACCTGTGTGCACTGTGTGTGTATTACATGTCACATCCCAGACATACCTGTGTGCACTGTGTGTGTATTACATGTCACATCCCAGACATACCTGTGTGTGTGTCTGTATTACATGTCACATCCCAGACATACCTGTGTGCACTGTGTGTGTGTATTACATGTCACATCCCAGACATACCTGTGTGCACTGTGTGTACATGTCAGACATACCTGTGTGCACTGTGTGTGTATTACATGTCACATCCCAGACATACCTGTGTGCACTGTGTGTGTATTACATGTCACATCCCAGACATACCTGTGTGCACTGTGTGTCTGTATTACATGTCACATCCCAGACATACCTGTGTGCACTGTGTGTGTGTATTACATGTCACATCCCAGACATACCTGTGTGCACTGTGTGTGTATTACATGTCACATCCCAGACATACCTGTGTGCACTGTGTGTGTATTACATGTCACATCCCAGACATACCTGTGTGCACTGTGTGTATTACATGTCACATCCCAGACATACCTGTGTGTGTGTGTATTACATGTCACATCCCAGACATACCTGTGTGCACTGCGTGTGTATTACATGTCACATCCCAGACATACCTGTGTGCACTGTGTCTGTATTACATGTCACATCCCAGACATACCTGTGTGCACTGCGTGTGTATTACATGTCACATCCCAGACATACCTGTGTGCACTGTGTGTGTATTACATGTCACATCCCAGACATACCTGTGTGCACTGTGTCTGTATTACAGGTCACATCCCAGACATACCTGTGTGCACTGCGTGTGTATTACATGTCACATCCCAGACATACCTGTGTGCACTGCGTGTGTATTACATGTCACATCCCAGACATACCTGTGTGCACTGCGTGTGTATTACAGGTCACATCCCAGACATACCTGTGTGTGTATTACATGTCACATCCCAGACATACCTGTGTGCACTGCGTGTGTATTACATGTCACATCCAGACATACCTTGTGTGCAGCGTGTTGTATTACATGTCACATCCCAGACATACCTGTGTGCACTGTGTGTCTGTATTACATGTCACATCCCAGACATACCTGTGTGCACTGTGTGTATTACATGTCACATCCAGACATACCTGTGTGCACTGTGTGTCTGTATTACATGTCACATCCCAGACATACCTGTGTGCACTGTGTGTGTATTACATGTCACATCCCAGACATACCTGTGTGCACTGTGTGTCTGTATTACATGTCACATCCCAGACATACCTGTGTGCACTGTGTGTGTTGTATTACATGTCACATCCCAGACATACCTGTGTGCACTGTGTGTGTGTATTACATGTCACATCCCAGACATACCTGTGTGCACTGTGTGTCTGTATTACATGTCACATCCCAGACATACCTGTGTGCACTGTGTGTGTATTACATGTCACATCCCAGACATACCTGTGTGCACTGTGTGTGTATTACATGTCACATCCCAGACATACCTGTGTGCACTGTGTGTGTATTACATGTCACATCCCAGACATACCTGTGTGCACTGTGTATTACATGTCACATCCCAGACATACCTGTGTGCACTGTGTGTCTGTATTACATGTCACATCCCAGACATACCTGTGTGCACTGTGTGTGTATTACATGTCACATCCCAGACATACCTGTGTGCACTGTGTGTCTGTATTACATGTCACATCCCAGACATACCTGTGTGCACTGTGTGTGTATTACATGTCACATCCAGACATACCTGTGTGCATGTACATGTCACATCCCAGACATACCTGTGTGCACTGTGTGTGTATTACATGTCACATCCCAGACATACCTGTGTGCACTGTGTGTGTGTATTACATGTCACATCCCAGACATACCTGTGTGCACTGTGTGTGTATTACATGTCACATCCCAGACATACCTGTGTGCACTGTGTGTGTGTATTACATGTCACATCCCAGACATACCTGTGTGCACTGTGTGTGTGTATTACATGTCACATCCCAGACATACCTGTGTGCACTGTGTGTCTGTATTACATGTCACATCCCAGACATACCTGTGTGCACTGTGTGTCTGTATTACATGTCACATCCCAGACATACCTGTGTGCACTGTGTGTATTACATGTCACATCCAGACATACCTGTGTGCACTGTGTGTATTACATGTCACATCCCAGACATACCTGTGTGCACTGTGTGTCTGTATTACATGTCACATCCCAGACATACCTGTGTGCACTGTGTGTGTATTACATGTCACATCCCAGACATACCTGTGTGTGTCTGTATTACATGTCACATCCCAGACATACCTGTGTGCACTGTGTGTGTATTACATGTCACATCCCAGACATACCTGTGTGCACTGTGTGTGTATTACATGTCACATCCCAGACATACCTGTGTGCACTGTGTGTATTACATGTCACATCCCAGACATACCTGTGTGCACATGTCACATACCTGTGTGCACTGTGTGTATTTTACATGTCACATCCCAGACATACCTGTGTGCACTGTGTGTCTGTATTACATGTCACATCCCAGACATACCTGTGTGCACTGTGTGTGTATTACATGTCACATCCCAGACATACCTGTGTGCACTGTGTGTGTATTACATGTCACATCCCAGACATACCTGTGTGCACTGTGTGTGTATTACATGTCACATCCCAGACATACCTGTGTGCACTGTGTGTGTATTACATGTCACATCCCAGACATACCTGTGTGCACTGTGTGTCTGTATTACATGTCACATCCCAGACATACCTGTGTGCACTGTGTGTGTGTATTACATGTCACATCCCAGACATACCTGTGTGCACTGTGTGTCTGTATTACATGTCACATCCCAGACATACCTGTGTGCACTGTGTGTCTGTATTACATGTCACATCCCAGACATACCTGTGGTGCACTGTGTGTGTATTACATGTCACATCCCAGACATACCTGTGTGCACTGTGTGTCTGTATTACATGTCACATCCCAGACATACCTGTGTGCACTGTGTGTATTACATGTCACATCCCAGACATACCTGTGTGCACTGTGTGTCATTACATGTCACATCCCAGACATACCTGTGTGCACTGTGTGTGTATTACATGTCACATCCCAGACATACCTGTGTGCACTGTGTGTCTGTATTACATGTCACATCCCAGACATACCTGTGTGCACTGTGTGTGTATTACATGTCACATCCCAGACATACCTGTGTGCACTGTGTGTGTGTATTACATGTCACATCCCAGACATACCTGTGTGCACTGTGTGTATTACATGTCACATCCCAGACATACCTGTGTGCACTGTGTGTCTGTATTACATGTCACATCCCAGACATACCTGTGTGCACTGTGTGTGTATTACATGTCACATCCCAGACATACCTGTGTGCACTGTGTGTCTGTATTACATGTCACATCCCAGACATACCTGTGTGCACTGTGTGTCTGTATTACATGTCACATCCCAGACATACCTGTGTGCACTGTGTGTCATGTCACATCCCAGACATACCTGTGTGCACTGTGTGTGTATTACATGTCACATCCCAGACATACCTGTGTGCACTGTGTGTGTGTATTACATGTCACATCCCAGACATACCTGTGTGCACTGTGTGTGTATTACATGTCACATCCCAGACATACCTGTGTGCACTGTGTGTGTATTACATGTCACATCCCAGACATACCTGTGTGCACTGTGTGTGTGTATTACATGTCACATCCCAGACATACCTGTGTGCACTGTGTGTCTGTATTACATGTCACATCCCAGACATACCTGTGTGCACTGTGTGTGTGTATTACATGTCACATCCCAGACATACCTGTGTGCACTGTGTGTGTATTACATGTCACATCCCAGACATACCTGTGTGCACTGTGTGTGTATTACATGTCACATTCCCAGACATACCTGTGTGCACTGTGTGTATTACATGTCACATCCCAGACATACCTGTGTGCACTGTGTGTCTGTATTACATGTCACATCCCAGACATACCTGTGTGCACTGTGTGTATTACATGTCACATCCCAGACATACCTGTGTGCACTGTGTGTATTACATGTCACATCCAGACATACCTGTGTGCACTGTGTGTGTATTACATGTCACATCCCAGACATACCTGTGTGTGTGTCTGTATTACATGTCACATCCCAGACATACCTGTGTGCACTGTGTGTGTCTGTATTACATGTCACATCCCAGACATACCTGTGTGCATGCACTGTGTGCACTGTGTGTGTATTACATGTCACATCCCAGACATACCTGTGTGCACTGTGTGTCTGTATTACATGTCACATCCCAGACATACCTGTGTGCACTGTGTGTGTATTACATGTCACATCCCAGACATACCTGTGTGCACTGTGTGTGTATTACATGTCACATCCCAGACATACCTGTGTGCACTGTGTGTGTGTATTACATGTCACATCCCAGACATACCTGTGTGCACTGTGTGTGTATTACATGTCACATCCCAGACATACCTGTGTGCACTGTGTGTGTATTACATGTCACATCCCAGACATACCTGTGTGCACTGTGTGTCTGTATTACATGTCACATCCCAGACATACCTGTGTGCACTGTGTGTGTATTACATGTCACATCCCAGACATACCTGTGTGCACTGTGTGTGTATTACATGTCACATCCCAGACATACCTGTGTGCACTGTGTGTGTATTACATGTCACATCCCAGACATACCTGTGTGCACTGTGTGTCTGTATTACATGTCACATCCCAGACATACCTGTGTGCACTGTGTGTCTGTATTACATGTCACATCCCAGACATACCTGTGTGCACTGTGTGTCTGTATTACATGTCACATCCCAGACATACCTGTGTGCACTGTGTGTGCTGTATTACATGTCACATCCCAGACATACCTGTGTGCACTGTGTGTGTATTACATGTCACATCCCAGACATACCTGTGTGCACTGTGTGTGTGTATTACATGTCACATCCCAGACATACCTGTGTGCACTGTGTGTGTGTATTACATGTCACATCCCAGACATACCTGTGTGCACTGTGTGTGTATTACATGTCACATCCCAGACATACCTGTGTGCACTGTGTGTGTGTGTATTACATGTCACATCCCAGACATACCTGTGTGCACTGTGTGTGTATTACATGTCACATCCCAGACATACCTGTGTGCACTGTGTGTGTATTACATGTCACATCCCAGACATACCTGTGTGCACTGTGTGTCTGTATTACATGTCACATCCCAGACATACCTGTGTGCACTGTGTGTGTATTACATGTCACATCCCAGACATACCTGTGTGCACTGTGTGTCTGTATTACATGTCACATCCCAGACAT
>ONZH01011086.1:0-30732 GCA_900303285.1 Rhinella marina
TGGTGGCACCCTTGCTGATCCTGGTGTGGCACAGGTTGCACACCACAGTCCATCGGTCATCCTCACTTTCTTTAAAGAACCTCCAGACTTGCGAACATCTAGGCCTCGCCACGGGAGCTTAACTACGTGAAACAGTTGCTGCTGATGCACCAGCTCTGGCCCTGCTTCTCCCTCTGGCCACACCACTGCCTCTTACAACCTATTCTGGTGCAGCACTCGCCTCCGCCTCAGAAGCACTGTCTTCACTCGGCATATCAACCCAGCTTGGGTCAGTCACCTCGTCATCCTCCGATTCCTCAGTCTGCTCCCCCATCGGAATTCCTCCCCTAACAACAACTTCACCACTGTCTGACAACCGTGTCTCCTCATCGTCTGACACCTCTTTACAAACTTCTTCCACTAACTCAACATTGTCATCATGATCATCATCATCACCCACAGACTGCGACAGTTGTAAAACGTGGGCATCGGGAACGAGGTCAGCAGCAACCTGAGAAGTGGTTTGTGACTCTGGGAAGGGTCCAGAAAACAGTTCCTGAGAATATGCCGTATCGCATTCCAAATTTTCCTTGGAGGGGGGCAGACTGGGGGATAGGAGGTTTAGGTGGAGGAGCCAGAGGAGTGCTCCCTTGGGTAACGTGGGTGGACTGCGTGGAAGACTGACTGGTGGACAAATTATCTGAAGCATTATCCGCAATCTACGAGATCAGCTGTTCGCACTGTTGTGGTTTCAACAGTCCTCTACCACGTGTCCCTCATCAGCAGGTACTGTCTCACCTTGCACAGGACCACGGCCTCTGCCCCCTGCATTAATTGAATGCCTACGCCCACGCCCACGCCCTCGTCCTTGACCCTTAGCCCTGGGGTTCAACATTTTCTGTATATAAGTGTATGATATAAAAATAAATAAATAAACGGGCCTGGTGTACTGAAACCCACAAACTTGTTCAGTCTGGTTTAATTAAGTGACATACAGAAAGTGTCACCTGGACAGAATATACGGATTGGAGTGAGTGTGCTGAACTGTGACACACAGAAAGGTTACACGCAGCTGTGTGAAATGGATTTGTATCACTCAGCTAAAACAACAAATACAACTAATTATTTTTATATATTTTTTTTTATATTTTTTTTTAGTTTTGTTTTTTTTGGAACGTGACGTGCAGAAACTATTGTAGAGCTGACTGCCACCATACTGACGGTGGCTATTTAGACTGCGACCCAGACAAATGTCGCACAGAGATTTTAGGGATCAAGCTGTATACGTGACAGGTAGCAAATGACTTAGTTGTATTCTGTGACGTACAGAAAGTGTCACCTGGACAGAATATATGGATTGGAGTGAGTGTGCTGAACTGTGACACACAGAAAGGTTACACGCAGCTGTGTGAAATTTGTATCACTCAGCTAAAACAACAAATACAACTAATTATTTTTATATATTTTTTTTTAATATTTTTTTTAGTTTTGTTTTTTTTGGAACGTGACGTGCAGAAACTATCGTAGAACTGACTGACACCCTAATGACGGTGTCTATTTAGACTGCGACCCAGACAAATGTCGCACAGAGATTTTTAGGATCAAGCTGTATATGTGACAGGTAGCAAATGACTTGGTTGTTTTCGGTGATTTACAGAAAGTGTCACCTGGACAGAAAATACGGATTGGAGTGAGTGTGCTGAACTGTGACACACAGAAGGGTTACACACAGCTGTTTGAAATGGATTTGTATCACTGAGCTAAAACAACAAAAAAACTAATTTTTTTGGATTTTTGTTTTTTTTGGAACGTGACGTGCAGAAACTATCATAGAGCTAACTGACACCCTTGTGACGGTAGCTATTTAGACTGCGACCCAGACAAATGTCGCACAGAGATTTTTTGGGATCAAGCTATACACGTGACAGGCAGCAAAAGACTTTGTTGTATTCAGTGACGTACAGAAAGTGTCACCTGGACAGAAAATAGTGAGTGTACTGAACTGTGACACACAGAATGGTTCCACACTGCTGTGTGCAATGGATTTGTATCACTGAGATATAACATAAAAAAAGGGGGTTATATATGGCGATAGCTTCACTACTAGTGCCAGCTAGCCAGCCAAGCCAGGAGACAAAAAAAAATGTCTTCTAGCCCTTAGAAGGGCTGTTGGGTTCTTTGTGGGTGATTCCTGCCTAACAGAGAACTAAATGCAGGCCCTAACACTCTCCCTGAAAAGCAGCAGCTCTATCCCTAACGACATCCAGACAGCATCTGAGCCGAGCACCGCGGCCAGTCACTAGTATATTCCAGGGTCACCTGATCAGGCCAGCCAACCCCTGCTATCGACATGTAAGGACCCCACGTGATGCTGGGTGTACCGTAGAGTCTCCTGGCTTGTGATTGGCTGTGTTTATAGGCGCCAAAAAAGCACGATGCGGAAGTTGCCATTTCCTCGAGCATGGCGAGATACTCGTCCGAGCAGCGAGCACTTACGAGTACCCTAATACTCGAACGAGCACCAAGCTCGTACGAGTATGCTCGCTCATCTCTAATGATTATTGATTTACAAATAAAATGGTATTTAGTAATAGCTTACAAATCATATGGAAAAGATTTTATAGAAGATTTATCACTCTTCAGACATGTCTGCTTTCGTAAATAATTGCAATCCCATCAAATTTATTGCACAATATTTTCTTAAAAAACTGGGTTTTCTCATTCCTCCAGTCAAGATATGAGTATATTGACAATTGCATGTTACCATTCCACTTGTCAATAGGATACTTTCGATTACCTGTCACTGTTACTCACTTATAGCCAATAAAAACCCAAAAGTCATTATCTCAGAAAATTAGAATTAATCCAAAACACCTGCAAAGGCTTCCTAAGCCTTTAAAAAGGTCCCTTAGTCTGGTTCAGTAGGCAACATAATCTTGGAGAAGGCTGCTGACTTGACAGATGTCCAGAAGGCTGTTATTGACACACTCCATAAGGAGGGTAAGCCACAAAAGGTCATTGCTAAATAAGCTGGCTGTTCACAGAGTGCTGTATCAATGCATATTAATGGAAAGTTGAGTGAAAGGAAAAAGGGTGGTAGAAAAAGGTGCACAAGCAACAAGGAGAACCGCCGCCTTGATAAGATTGCTAAGAAAAGGCCTTTCTTAAATTTGGGGGAGCTTCATAAGGAGTAGACTGCTGCTGGAGTCAGTGCTTCAAGAGCCACCACACATAGACTTATCCAGGACATGGCCTACAATTGTCGCATTCCATTTGTCAAGCCACTCATGACCAATAGACAATGCCAGAAGCGTCTTACCTGGGCCAAGGAGAAAAATAACTGGACTGTTGCTTAGTGGTCAAAGGTGTTGGTAAATTTTGCATTTCATTTGGAAATCAAGGTCCCAGAGTCTGGAGGAAGAGTGTAGTGGCACTTAATCCAAGCTGCTTGAGGTCTAGTGTGAAGTTTCCACAATCAGTGATGGTTTGGGGACACATGTATTCTGCTGGTGTAGGTCCACTGTGTTTTATCAAGACCAAAGTCAGTGCAGCGTTCTACCAGGAAGTTTTAGAGCACTTCATGATTCCCTCTGTCGGCAAGCTTTTTGGAGATGGAATTTTTATTTTCCAGCAGGACTTGGCACCTGTTCACACTGCCAAAAGTACCAATACCTGGTTTAATAAGCACAATATCACTGTGCATGATTGGCCAGCAAACTCGCCTGACCTTAACCCCATAGAGAATCTATGGGGTATTGTCAAGAGGAAGACACCAGACCCATTAATGCAGACGAGCTGAAGGCTGCTATCAAAGCAACCTGGGCTTCCATAACACCTCTGCAGTGCCACAGGCTGATCGCCAAATTGATGTAGTCATTTATGCAAAAGGAGCCCCAACCAAGTATTGAGTGCATTTACTGTACATACTTTTCATATGGCCAACATTTTTGTGTTTAAAAAAAAATTACAGTTGGTCTAATATTCTAATTTTCTGAGATAATGAGCTTTGGGTTTTCCTTGGCTGTAAGCCATAATCACCAACATTAACATAAATAAACACTTGAAAAAGTTCACTCTGCTTGTAATGACTCTATGTAATATATGTGTTTCACTTTTTGAATTGAATTACTGAAAAAAAGAAACACTTTTTGATTATATTCTAATTTATTGAGATGCACTTGTATATTGCTGACATATCTTTAGGACTGGTCATTTATATCAGATTCTTAGTGTCTGACCTGACGCCCCCGCCGATCAGCTGATAGAAGGAGATGACCTAGTATAGCTCACCACATACCTTTATATCCATCCAAATGAATTGTTAGGTGTTCATTGGAGTAAAACACTCTTGATCCCATCCTGATTATTGCCCACATTCTGGAGAAATTCTTCTTTTTCTCATATGCAAATTAACTACTTGATGTAATGAGGGCATCACCATTTCACATTGTTGCAGTGATCCCCCCTCCCATCAGCTTGAGTGACAGGCCTAGGCAGTGATTTAATCTTGCCTGGCCCTGTGTTACTGTGTGTTCACTGCATTGATTCCCAAAACGACAGTGCATGAACAATAAACTACATCACTGTCTGGCTCTGTCAATCAAATCAGGGGGGCAGACCAGGAATAAGGAGTGTGGCTTTCAGCTAAACAAAGTTCAATAGTGACACCCTCATTGCACTGAACAGTGCATATGAGAAAAAGAAGAATTTCTCTGCAATGCGAGCGACAATCAGGATGGGATCAAGAATGTATTACTCAGGGAATTAGTGCACACCTAACATTCATTTAAATGGATATGACAGATTCTCTTTAAATCTGGCCCTGATCTTAGAGAGTTGCTTCTCACTGTCCTAAGTATCGTTTACAGAGAGGGAAGAATCTATGCAATTTTTTTGTCCCGATCTGACCCCCTTAGACTTTTATCTTTAGGGTCATCTGAAGGCAATTGTCTATGCTGTGAAGATGAGAGATGTGCAGCACCTGAAACTATGGATACTGGAAGCCTGTGCTAGCATTTCTTCTGCGGTATTGCTATGAGTGCGTGAAAAGTGGGAGAAGAGGGTTGCATTGACAATCCAACACAATGGGCAGCACTTTGAACACATTTTATAAGTGGTCAGAAACATGTAAATAACTAATGAAAGAATAAAGTTATGTTAAAACCAAGCACACCATTGCTTTTCTTGTGAAATTCTCAATAAGGTTTGATGTGTCACATGACCCTCTTCCCATTGAAAAAACTAAAGTTGGATCCAAAATGGCCGACTTAAAAAATGGCCGCCATGGTCACCACCCATCTTAAAAAGTTTTTCCCTCCCATATACTAATGTGCCACAAACAGGAAGTTAATATCACCAATCATTCCTATTTCATTTAGGTGTATCCATATAAATGGCCCACCCTGTATTTGCAAAACCATTCACAATTATTTAACTACTAATACCACAACTATTTAACTACTAATACCATATTGGCAGCATCTTTCCATATAGGCAGAATGAATTCCAGTTCTGAGACCCTTGCTATTTGCTAGAATGAGTAGGGAGAAGCTCTCATAAATATGAAAAGTGGTTTTAAAGTACAAAGAAAACTTAAACATGTTTTTGTCACCCCATTCTTGAAGATTGAACAGAACAGTGATAGCACTACCATATGTCTGAAGAAAGTTATCCATCAAAGAGTCAGACCCTGTCTACAGTTTCACCATGGACTGGTACATTGTTTGATGTCAACATAAGTTTGATGGAGTACAGAAGACAGCTGGGAGGCCATTGGCTCTCATTCAACTGTTAAGAACAATACTTTTTTATGTAGGCTTTTAACCCCTTAATGACAGGCCATTTTGCACCTTCGTGACCAGGCTTATTTTTGAAAATCTGACATGTATCACTCTATGTGGTAATAACTTTGGAACACTTTTACTTATCCAAGCCATTCTGAGATTGTTTTCTCATGACACATTGTACTTCATGACAGTCATAAATTTGAGTCAATATATGTCACCTTTATTTATGAAAAAATCCCAACTCTGCTTTTAAAATTAAAAGTGATACCTCATAAAATATTTATTATTTAACATTCCCCATATGTCTACTTTATGTTTGCATCATTTTGTAAATGTCATTTTATTTTTTGGGACAATAGAAGGCTTAGAATTTTAGAGGCAATTCTTAAAATTTTTAAGAAAATTTCCAAAACCCCTCTTTTTAAGGACCAGTTTAGGTCTGAAGTCATTTTGTGTGGCCTACATAGTAGAACCCCCCATAAATTATCCCATTTTGGAAACTACACCCCTGAAGTTACTTAACACTGATTTTATAAACTTTGTTAACCCTTTAGGTATTCCACAAGAATTAAAGGAAAATGGAGATGAAATTTCTAAATTTCACTTTTTTGGCAGATTTTCCATTTTAATCCATTTTTTCTTTAAAACATCTAAGGTTAACGGCCAAACAAAACTCAAATATTTATTACCCTGATTCTGCGGTTTACAGAAACACCCCACATATAGTGGTAAACTGCTGTATGGGCGCATGGCAGGGCGCAGATTTTGCTGGACTGGTTTTTAGACACCATGTCCCATTTGAAGCCCCCAGATGCACCCTATAGTACAAACAATCAAAAAGTGACCCCATTTTGGAAACTACGGGATAAGATGACAGTTTTTTTGGTACTATTTTAGGGTACATATGATTTTTAATTTCTCTATATAATTTTTTTTTGGGAGGCAAGCTAACCGAAGAATGGATGTTTTGGTATTGTATTTATTTTTTTATTTTTTTAGAATGTTCATCTGACAGGTTAGATCATGGGGTATTTTTATAGAGCAGGTTGTTATGGACACAATAATATCAAATATGTCTACTTTGTTTGTTTGTTTAAGTTTTACATAATAAAGCATTTTTGAGAAAAAATGTTTTTGTGTCTCCATTTTTTGAATGCCATATCTTTTTTATTTTTCTTCAGATCGTCTTGTGTAGGGGATCATTTTTTTAAGGAAGAGTTGAAATTTTTATTGGTACCATTTTTGGGTACATATGATTTTTTGATTATTCATTATTACACTTTTTGGGGCAAGGTGACCCAAAAATTGGTAATTTTGGCACAGCTTTTATTTATTCATTTTTACTGCGTTCACCTGAGGGGTTAGGTCATGTGAGATTTTTGTAGAGCAGGTTGTTACGGACGTGGTAATACCTAATATGTGTATTTTTTTTATTTATTTAAGGTTTACACAATAGTATCATTTTTGAAAAAAAAAATCATGTTTTAGTGTCTCCATAGTGTGAGAGTTGTAGTTTTTTTAATTTTTTGTACGATTGTCTCAGGTAGGGGCTAATTTTTTGTGGGATGAGATGACGGTTAGATTGGTACTATTTTGGGGGGAATACGCCTTTTTGATCACTTGGTATTACGCTTTTTGTAATGTAAGGAGACAAAAATGGCTTTTTTGACAGTCTTTTTTTTTTTACTGTGTTCATCTGAGGGGTTAGGTCATGTGAGATTTTTGTAGAGCAGGTTGTTATGGACGTGGCGATACCTAACTTGTCTACTTTTTAAAATTTATTTAAGGTTTACACAATAATATCTTTTTTGAAACAAAAAAAAAATCATGTTTTAGTGTCTCCACAGTTTGAGAGCTGTAGTTTTTTTTATTTTTTGGGCGATTGTCTCAGGTAGGGGTTCATTTTTTGCAGGATGAGATGACGGTTAGATTGGTACTATTTTAGGGGGAATACACCTTTTTGATCAATAGTTTTTATTTTTTTTATTTTTTACTGTGTTCATCTGAGGGGTTAGATCATGTTAGATTTTTGTAGAGTAAGTTGTTACGGACGTGGTGATACCTAACATGTCTAGGGTATTTTATTATTATATTTATTTTTACTCAATTATAAATGTGCGTATATGGAAAAAAAAATTATTTTTTTTACGTTGTTCTTTTTTTACACCTTTTTTTTACACTTTTTTGACTCAGACCCACTTGGTTCATGAAGATCCAGTGGATCTGATGTCTCTCTAATACACTGTAGTACACTATATAGTGTACTACAGTGTATTTTTACTTTACACGAAGCCTGTTCAGGCTCCTGCCTTTCGCAGGAGCCTGGTCATGCTTGATATACCATGGCAAGCCGGTTGGCATCAGGTTGCCATGGTAATGATCGGGCCGCTCCCTGTCATTTCACTCACTACTTACAAAGAAATGCACTTCGTGACAAAATAATTCATCACAAAGCAATTTTTTGTGAAATTCTATAAAGAAACAAATTGAATTTTTAAATAGTTCACTCATCTCTAGTCAAGGTAAACAGCGAGAAGGCAGGCTTTCTCAAACATCCAATCGGCAAAGTTCTAGGTGTCGCAGAGGATACAGAGAATAGGTCATTGGTTACAAATAGCTTGATAACCCTTTAATCACTGTATAAAAAAATTTCACTTTCTGATTTTCTGACATTATGTTTCAATTTGTCGTAATACTCAAAATATTTGTTTGCTGCCAGTAAATTAGAATATACTTTTTCACATTTAGAGGCGGCAAACCTATAAATATCCAAACCTGCTTTTAGCTGAATAGTGTATACAGTGGTATCCAGTCTAGACAATTCTCTGAGACCTAAATACATCAGTTGCAGCTGCACATAAGCCTTTGGCGTCCAGGTCATTTAGCTCACAGAACATTTGTTAGACTGGATACAGTCTTTTCCACTTCTCAACTAAGAACAGGACTAGGTATGCAGCAGTTTGTTGTTCTGAAATCTGAAGTTATTATTCACTGACAACAAGCAAATATTTTGTAATGGTGAGAAATTAAAACAGAAACCATTTTGTCAAACTTTTCACTTAACTGATGAACCCATTCTGCAACTGCAATCAACCAAATATTTATTTTGCCGATGGATTACTGCAAATAGACACACAGTTATGTCTAGTGAATGGCATGGGCAGAGCTCTTGTAATATGAAACTCATATCTTGCAGCAATGGGTGAGATTGAAAATAGCAGCAGAGGAACAGACTACTGAAGTACACCAAACTTGACATACCTGAATATCGGTGCACACCACCAAATCTGCATTAGCTATAAGGGCAGGGGCGGATTGGGAACTCAAAGTGGCCCTGGAAAAAAGGTAAAAGTGGCCCCATGTTGAAGGTGAAGCCAAACTGGCATAGGGCGTGGCCAAGTCAAGTAGGCGAGGTCAGCAAACTGTTAGGCCAGCAACAAATACATCCTTGTATATTACTGAGTAGCAGAATTTCATACTAAATTCTTAAACACATCCCATATTAGGCTGAGATGAGATCACCGTTAATTTTTCGTTCTTCTGATCCATCAAACGAACAGAAAAATTGAAAATTAAATAAATGGATCCTATAAAAATAAAACAGATCCTGAACATCAGTTATGCAAATTTGGCATTCATTTGAGCCATTTCAGCCTGAGATCCATTATTATAGAAAAAAAATACTGCATCAGAAGAATGGAAAAAAAGGTGATGTTAACTCAGCCTTAGGGTTCACAGATGGATCCAAAAAACAAGGATACCAACCGTGTGTGTTCCACATTTTGCGGAATGGATCATCCGGCCCCTAATTGCACAGTCCTATCCTTGTCCGTAGTGCAGACAAAGATAGGACATGTTCTATTTTTTTGCAGAAAGCCCTCATGGACATACGGACATGGAATGCACATGGAGTAATTTCAGTTGTTTTTTTTTTTGTGGCCCCATTAAAGTGAATGGTTCCACATACAGGGTGCAAAAAAAAAACAGGACACGAAACGAAAATACGTTTGTGTGCATGAGCCCTTAGATGTTACTTGACTTTGTATTTTTATATTTAACATATTTTGTTTTTGTATTTTTTTATGTTTATGGATCTAGATACTGTCCTTTTGAAAACCGCATTTTTTTCATTGGTGGAACATACAGTGCCTTGCGAAAGTATTCGGCCCCCTGGAACTTTTCAACCTTTTGCCACATTTCAGGCTTCAAATAAAAAGATATAACATTTAAAATTTTTGGTGAAGAATCAACAACAAGTGGGTCACAATTGTGAAGTGGAACGAAATTTATTGGATCATTTAAACTTTTTTTGTAATAATAAAACTGAAAAGTGGGGCGTGCAAAATTATTCGGCCCATTTACTTTCAGTTCAGAAAACTCACTCCAGAAGTTCATTGAGGATCTCTGAATGATCCAATGTTGTCCTAAATGACTTATGAAGATAAATAGAATCCACCAGTGTGTAACAGGGTTCTGTTTAAAGCACAGAGAGCATCATGAAGACCAAGGAACACACCAGGCAGGTCAGTGATACTGTTGTGGAAAACTTTAAAGCCGGATTTGGATACCAAAAGATTTCCCAAGCTTTAAACATCCCAAGGAGCACTGTGCAAGCGACCATATTGAAATGGAAGGAGTATCAGACCACTGCAAATCTACCAAGACCCAGCTGTCCCTCTAAACTTTCATCTCAAACAAGGAGAAGACTGATCAGAGGTGCAGCCAAGAGGCCCATGATCACTCTGGATGAACTGCAGAGATCTACAGCTGAGGTGGGAGAGTCTGTCCATAGGACAACAATCAGTCGAACGCTTTACAAATCTGGCCTTTCTGGAAGAGTGGCAAGAAGAAAGCCATTTCTCAAAGATATCAATAAAAAGTCTTGTTTACAGTTTGCCACAGGCCACCTGGGAGACATACCAAACATGAGGAAGAAGGTGTTCTGGTCAGATGGAACCAAAATGGAACTTTTTGGAAACAATGCAAAATGATATGTTTGGCGTAAAAGCAACACAGCTCATCACCCTGAACACACCTTCCCCACTGTCAAGCATGGTGGTGGCAGCATCATGGTTTAGGCCTACTTTTCATCAGCAGGGACAGGGAAGATGGTTAAAATTGATGGGAAGATGGATGGAGCCAAATACAGGACCATTCTAGATGAAAACCTGTTGGAGTCTACAAAAGACCTAAGACTAGGACTGAGTTTTATCTTCCAACAAGACAATGATGCAAAATCTACAGTGGAATGGTTAAAAAATAAACGTATCCAGGTCTTAGAATGGTCAAAGCAAAGTCCAGACCTGAATCCAATTGAGAATATGTGGAAAGAGCTGAAAACTGCTGTTCACAAATGCTCTCCTTCCAACCTCAAAGAGCTCAAGCTGTTTTGCAAGGAAGAATGGGCAAGAATTTCAGTCTCTAGATGTGCAAACTGATAGAGACATACCCCAAGTGACTTGCAGCTGTAATCGCAGCAAAAGGTGGCGCAACAAAGTATTAATGCAAGGGGGCCAAATAATTTTGCACGCCCCACTTTTCAGTTTTATTATTACAAAAAAAATTTAAATGATCCAATAAATTTCGTTCCACTTCACAATTGTGACCCACTTGTTGTTGATTCTTCACCAAAAATTTAAAATGTTATATCTTTTTGTTTGAAGCCTGAAATGTGGCAAAAGGTCGAAAAGTTCCAGGGGGCCGAATACTTTCACAATTCACTGTATATACATGTATATGTCCATACACACACACACTGCAGGACTAACCCGATAGATAGATGAATAGATAGATAGATAGATAGATATGAGATACACTGCAGTACATATACTGTATATACCTATGTGTATATACATATATATAAACAATAACAAAGTCCATGGCGGCAAAAGCCATAATGAAAGTAAGAAGTGGCAGCAGTTTAAACATAACCCACCGTCCAGCGTAAATAGAAAGAAAAACACTACAGTACATATCTATACATATGTATTGTATATACACACATATACATACACTGCAGTATATATCTATACATATGTACAGTACAGACCAAAAGTTTGGACACACCTCATTCAAAGAGATTTCTGTATTTTCATGACAATGAAAATTATAGATTCACACTGAAGGCCTCAAAACTATGAATTAACTTATGTGGAATTATATACTTAACAAAAAAGTGTGAAACAACTGAAAATATGTCTTATATTCTAGGTTCTTCAAAGTAGCCACCTTTTGATTTGATTACTGTTTTGCACACTCTTGGCATTCTCTTGATGAGCTTCAAGAGGTAGTCACCTGAAATGGTATTCCAACACTCCTGAAGGAGTTCCCAGAGATGCTTAGCACTTGTTGGCCCTTTTGCCTTCACTCTGCGGTCCAGCTCACCCCAAACCATCTCAATTGGGTTCAGGTCTGGTGACTGTGGAGGCCAGGTCATCTGAAGTAGCACCCCATCACTCTCCTTCTTGGTCAAATAGCCCTTACACAGCCTGTTGGTGTGTTTGGGGTCATTGTCCTGTTGATAAATAAATGATGGTCCAACTAAACATGAACCGGATGGAATAGCATGCCGCTGCAAGATGCTGTGGTAGCCATGCTGGTTCAGTATGCCTTCAATTTTGAATAAATCCCCAACAGTGCCACCAGCAAAGCACCCCCACACCATCACACCTCCTCCTCCATGCTTCACGTTGGGAACCAGGCATGTAGAGTCCATCCGTTCACCTTTTCTGCGTCGCACAAAGACACGGTGGTTGGAACCAAAGATCTCAAATTTGGACTCATCAGACCAAAGCACAGATTTCCACTTGTCTAATGTCCATTCCTTGTGTTCTTTAGCCCAAACAAGTCTCTTCTGCTTGTTGCCTGTCCTTAGCGGTGGTTTCCTAGCAGCTATTTTACCATGAAGGCCTGCTGTACACAGTCTCCTCTTAACAGTTGTTGTAGAGATGTGTCTGCTGCTAGAACTCTGTGTGGCATTGACCTGGTCTCTAATCTGAGCTGCTGTTAACCTGCGATTTCTGAGGCTGGTGACTCGGATGAACTTATCCTCCACAGCAGAGGTGACTCTTGGTCTTCCTTTCCTGGGGCGGTCCTCATGTGAGCCAGTTTCTTTGTAGCGCTTGATGGTTTTTGCGACTGTACTTGGGGACACTTTCAAAGTTTTCCCAATTTTTTGGACTGACTGACCTTCATTTCTTAAAGTAATGATGGCCACTCTTTTTTCTTTACTTAGCTTCTTTTCTTGCCATAATACAAATTCTAACAGTCTATTCAGCTGTGTATCCACCTGACTTCTGCCCAACACAACTCATGGTCCCAACCCCATTTATAAGGCAAGAAATCCCACTTATTAAACCTGAGAGGGCACACCTGTGAAGTGAAAACCATTTCAGGTGACTACCTCTTGAACCTCATCAAGAGAATGTCAAGAGTGTGCAAAGCAGTAATCAAAGCAAAAGGTGGCTACTTTGAAGAACCTAGAAGATAAGACATATTTACAGTTGTTTCACACTTTTTTTGTTAAGTATATAATTCCACATGTGTTAATTCATAGTTTTGATGCCTTCAGTGTGAATCTACAATTTTCATAGTCATGAAAATACAGAAAAATACAGAGAAGGTGTGTCTAAACTTTTGGTCTGTCATTGGCTGGCACACATCACATGACAGCTCCCAGCTCCGAGGCTGCAGCTCTGTATGGTGAGGGCAGGAGGGGGAGGTGATTTTGTTTTTCTGAGGCTCTGACACATTGCCCGCCACTGAGGTCATTATCATACACATTTTATGATAATGACAGCGCAGCAGGGCCAGCGTCTGCAATGTGTATTGCAGGTGGTAATACACAATGCTACCCTCTGCTGTCATTATCATGCACTGAGTATGATAATGCCTTGAAATGTATGAGATCAGCCTCATGGTTGTTTGAAATAGCAGAAACCTGATGGCTATGTTTAGAGTCCTGGCTAGTACTGTACATGTATGGCGCTGATTGGGAAGGAATGAAAAAGTTCTAACAAGAAGCAAAAGTGTCTAAAATGATACATGTTGCATTTATTTTTTGGCATTAAAACATAATTTTTCTTCTTTAGTATGAGGTCATTAGCTTCTGCCTCATTATTTATTTATTTAAAGGACCAGTTTTTTCGGTATGAATCAGGCTGACATTAGAGATGTGCTAATGTCACCTGATTCCAAATATATATCTGTTTTATTTACTGGTGCCCCCATTTTTATATAAAATGAACTTTTATTTTATGCTAATAAGGCTCTTAGGTGCAAGGGGTGTTACATCTGCTCCTAGAGGCTCTGTTGATTGACAGGACCAGGTAGAGAAGAAACACTCCATTCACCATAGCTTTTAAGGACCTTCAATGATGTCATGACCATGTGATCAGTCACATGGTTTAGGAGGAGACAGGCTGTTTGTGTGTACGACCTAGAAGCCTTATTAGCATAAAATAAAAGTTCATTTTATATAAAAATGGGGGCACCAGTAAATAAAACAGATATATATTTGGAATCAGGTGACATTAGCACATCTCTAATGTCAGCCTGATTCATACCGAAAAAACTGGTGACAGAAACCCTTTAATTTTTTTTTGCATTTTGCCTTAATTCTGGCTCAACATGGTAGGATTACAGGATGAACGTGCATTTTTTTCCCAACTTTATTAACTATGTACTCTTCTAACTAAGCCAGCATTTTGAATAGGAAATCAGTCTCCATATGCCTAATACTTGAAAATGTTGTAGGATTACATTATATGTCTTTTTTTGTTGTATTCTATTAATGGCAGCAACCTCTCCACAGTTACTCGACAATGACTTTTGCTCTGGAAGACTAATAGTGTCCAATTTGATCAATATATCTCATTGAAGTCAATAGGTGCTCC
This sequence comes from Rhinella marina, assembly GCA_900303285.1. Taxonomy (NCBI): domain Eukaryota; kingdom Metazoa; phylum Chordata; class Amphibia; order Anura; family Bufonidae; genus Rhinella; species Rhinella marina. The sequence continues at coordinate 14,660 of ONZH01011086.1, forward strand.
ATAAAGCCTTCTTTTCCTTTGCCTTCATTCTACCGAGGCGACATCCAAACTGAAAAACAACTCTGTGCAAGGCGGATGCTGTCCATTCACTTTTTTTTTTTGTTTAGAAAACCTTCTTCAAGGATAAACTAAGTTTCTTTTGCTGGCTTTTATAATCAGATCCAGTAAAGGACTTTACAGTCGTAATTTATAGACTTCCTATTTGTCTCTGTTTAATCTGTAGGTGTAAGACACCTGAATGCACACAGATGCTTACATCCTGTTAGATGTGTCACAATGATTTAACGGTCATATAAATTCTTCGTTACAATGCAGATGTTCTAGATAATGTTGCCAGACTGGAATATTTTTAAAGTAAATTTACTTCAATAATTTACAATACTTTCTGTTTTAAACTTTAGACATGTTTTACATTGCTGCTCACTTTTTCTCTCTCCTGTCTCTCAGACTCCTTCACCGTCTTCCTGATAAAACATGATCATTGATATATTTATAGGCCAGAACTGTGCTCAAAACCATGGTGAGATAATATTTTTCATTTATAGTGAGGATTTTTTATAGGGGTTGTTTTGTAAGACTGCACGCTCAAGTAAGAAACACATTGAATGAACATGATTGAATGAACATGATTATAGATGAGAGAAGAAGCTACCTATGTAAGTAGGTACAAAATATTAGTAGGTATAAGGGATTTATATGGTAGATGGGGATATAATTATTAGCTAACCACCCATGATCTAGACGCAAAACATATATTAGGGGGTATAAGCCTATACTATAGCATTGCCATTGCTGTGTCTTCAGTATAGGTCATCAATATCAGATCGGCAGTGGTCTGACTCCCAGCAATACCCTTTTTGATTGTAGGAGTGACATAGTAACATAGTTTATAAGGCTGAATAAAAACATCTGTCCATCCAGTTCGGCCCATTATCCTGCAAGTTGATCCAGAGGAAGGCAAAAAACCCCTGTGAGTGCTGCATTCTCTTCACGCTATCGAAATTGCAGCAATAGAGCAGCTGAGATTATACTTCATGGCTGCTGCAATATCAACACTGTGCAGGTAAATAGCGAAAAGAATGCAACACACACGAGTCCTGCGGTCTCTTCAAACAGGTAATCCGTGGGGGTGCCAAGAATTGAATCCCCATCAATCAGATATTTATGACCTATCTTGAAAATAGGTCGTCAATATGGGAAAACCGGACAATCCCTTTGTCACATTGTCCACAAATAAGAGGATAGTGAACACTAACGCAATTTAGAAAATTAAAAAACGGAACACTTAAGAAGATGAAGAAAATGATGTAAACTAAAAACACAGAAGATAGAAGTCAAAACAAAAGGAAGAAAAATAAAAATTTTAAAGTTTTTTCTAGGAATCTTCGAAAATGGTTTCCAAACCCATTCATTTTTAAAAATAGTGCAGTCTTATTATATACAGACACAGATTTATTATTAGTTTTAAATTTATGCAGCTTAGACCTACAGTATGTATGGCAAATTTTAGAGGGCTTACTTAAAAGGGTTATCCAAGACTAAAAAATGTCCCACATATGCCCGGGCCCCTAACACTGAATATACTGACCTGGCTCCCTGCTCCCGGCACCACTCCTAGTCCCCGCAAGGCCACTGCTGATTCTCCCCGTGCGCAGGTGAAACAATCCGTTGTCAGGGGGGAGCAGCCAAAGGCAGACTGGGACGGGTGAGCCTCCCTAGCATTTCGGGTGATGCTAGGGAGGCTCATCATCATCACTTGATCAAGTTGGTTGTTGTCACATATTGAAATTAGAAAGAACTGATAATTTCTTACAAGAAAATTAAGCCGCAGAAATAATCTTTTTGAAAACATTTTTAAAAGGAGTCAACAACAGATAAAGCACTTTGTGATGGCAGAATTAGAAATTAACATGAAAACTCATGCTTACATATATGTGTAAAATTCATTATAATTTAAATCTGAATCTGAATATACTGCATTTTCTAACTTAATGTAACATGGAAGCTTACAATTGTATTATTTTCTTAGAAAAGAAAACAAATTGCAGCTAAGAAAAATGCAATATATAAAAAATTCAGAAAAGCTTCCATCAAAAAGTTATTATATCCTTTTTCTTTCATGGCGTCTCATTTTCTAAGATTCAGATTTAAAAGAATGAAAGTGTATACAACCAAAACAGCTGAAGCAGCGGCAGAATTCACTTGACTATTAAAACAAATCTCATGAAAAATTAGTGTTGTGGTGGTGCATTTTAAACAGGAACCATACACAAATAGTAAAAACTACAATGTATTTCCTGGAGATATCCAATGCATCTTGCATCAAATATGAATTCAAAAGAAGCCAAACTTTGAAAACAATATTTAAGAAATGTTATCTATCTATCTTTATATATCCGCTGCCCTTTTAAACTATCTGGTGGGCCAGACCCTCCACTCATTGACTTCTACTGGCTTGGCCCGGCTGCCAGGTTCGTTCTGGCTCCTCTTGCCTGTCTGTCGGCATCTCTCATGCACCCATGGTGTTTCCTCTGGCTCTTAAAGGGTAGCACATTCATTTCTCAATCTTTACCAGCCAGTAGCTGACAACCTATAGAGATTTAAGGCACCTTCCGCGGTAGGAAGGGTCTTGAGCAGTAAGCTTGATAGTTAATTGAAAAGGTGTTATTGCTCTTGTCTGCCTATCTACTGACTTCTGCCCATTTCCGACTATGATTATCTGCTGCCTGACCAGACGTGTGGCTGATTTACAGTACTATACTGCTCCTGTGCTGCCTACACTGACCTTGGTTCTGTTTCATGTATTTGTAAGAACTCTGCCTGCCTTGACCTCACCCAGCTATACTTGTCTCTTCAGTGCTATGCACCAGTGTCTCTTGACTCGCATGAGTCAGCATCCAACAACAGAGAGACTCCTTCAGTAGGTAGCAGCATGGTGTATTCCCTTCAGCAAAGTCCAGAACATTTTAAAGCAATTAAAGGCTGAATACCAGGGAAACACCAGGATAACGTCCTTAACTTTAGCCCTAAATTAAATCTGTCGGTTGGCACAGTGTTTCCACACTCACTGTCTTAAGACTGACTGTCTAAAATATGGGTGATCTTAATATATATATATATATATATATATATATATATATACAGTACAGACCAAAAGTTTGGACACACCTTCTCATTCAAAGAGTTTTCTGTATTTTCATGAAAAAAGACTATGAAAATTGTAGATTCACACTGAAGGCATCAAAACTATGAATTAACACATGTGGAATTATATACTTAACAAAGAAGTGTGAAACAACTGAAAATATGTCTTATATTCTAGATTCTTCAAAGTAGCCACCTTTTGCTTTGATTACTGTTAGAATTTGTATTATGGCAAGAAAAAAGCAGCTAAGTAAAGAAAAACAAGTGGCCATCATTACTTTAAGAAATGAAGGTCAGTCAGTCCGAAAAAATTGGAAAACTTTGAAAGTGTCCCCAAGTGCAGTCGCAAAAACCATCAAGCGCTACAAAGAAACTGTCTCACATGGAGACCGCCCCCAGGAAAGGAAGACCAAGAGTCACCTCTGCTGCGGAGGATAAGTTCATCCGAGTCACCAGCCTCAGAAATCGCAGGTTAACAGCAGCTCAAATTAGAGACCAGGTCAATGCCACACAGAGTTCTAGCAGCAGACACATCTCTACAACAACTGTTAAGAGGAGACTGTGTGCAGCAAACCTTCATGGTAAAATAGCTGCTAGGAAACCACTGCTAAGGACAGGCAACAAGCAGAAGAGACTTGTTTGGGCTAAAGAACACAAGGAATGGACATTAGACAGTTGAAATCTGTGCTTTGGTCTGATGAGTCCAAATTTGAGATCTTTGGTTCCAACCACCGTGTCTTTGTGCGACGCAGAAAAGATGAATGGATGGACTATACATGCCTGGTTCCCACTGTGAAGCATGAAGAAGGAGGTGTGATGCTGTGGGGGTGCTTTGCTGGTGACATTGTTGGGGATTTATTCAAAATTGAAGGCATACTGAACCAGCATGGCTACCACAGCATCTTGCAGCAGCATGCTATTCCATCCAGTTTGCGTTTAGTTGGACCATCATTTATTTATCAACAGGACAATGACCCCAAACACACCTCCAGGCTGTGTAAGGGCTATTTGACCAAGAAGGAGAGTGATGGGGTGCTACACCAGATGACCCGGCCTTCACAGTCACCAGACCTGAACCCAATCGAGATGGTTTGGGGTGAGCTGTACCGTAGCGTGAAGGCAAAAGGGCCAACAAGTGCTAAGCATCTCTGGGAACTCCTTCAAGGCTGTTGGAATACCATTTCATGTGACTACCTCTTGAAGCTCATCAAGAGAATGTCAAGAGTGTGCAAAGCAGTAATCAAAGCAAAAGGTGGCTACTTTGAAGAACCTAGAATATAAGACATATTTTCAGTTGTTTCACACTTTTTTGTTAAGTATATAATTCCACATGTGTTAATTCATAGTTTTGATGCCTTCTGTGTGAAACTATATATATATATATATATATATATATATATATATATATATATATATATATACATTATTTATTTATTTTATTTTTTTTTCCTTTAACCCCTTCAACCCCGGGCCTGTTTTCACCTTCCTGACTAGGCCATTTTTTGCAAATCTGACATGTGTCATTTTATGTGGTAATAAGTTTGGAACGCTTTTACTTATCCAAGCCATTCTGAGATTGTTTTCTCATCACATATTGTGCTTCACGACAGTAGTAAATTTGTGGCAAAATATTTCATTTTAATTTTTTAAAAAATACCAAATTTACCAAAAATTTGGAAAAATTTGCAAATTTGCAAATTTCAATTTCTCTACTTTCAAAATATATAGTAATACCTCCAAAAATAGTTATTATTTTATATTCTCCATATGTCTTCTTTATGTTGGCATCATTTTATAAATGTCATTTTACTTTTTTGGGACGTTAGAAGGCTTTGAAGTTTAGAAGCCATTTTTCAAATTTTCAACAAAATTTCCAAAACCATTTTTTAAGCACCAATTCAGATATAAAGTGATTTTGAGTGGCTTACGTAATGGAAACCAACCATAAATTACCCCATTTTAGAAACTACACCCCTCAAATTATAAAAAACTGCTGTTACAAACTTTGTTAACCCTTGAGGTGTTCCACAAGAATTAATGGAAAATGGAGGTGAAATTTCAAAATTTCACTTTTTTGGTAGATTATTCATGTTAATAATTTTTTTCTTGCAAAACAGCAAGGGTGAACAGCAAACTAAACTTCAATGTACATTACTCTGATTCTGCAGTTTACAGAAATACCCCATATGTGGTGGCAAACGTCTCTATGGGTTTGTGGCAGTGGTCAGAAGGAAAGGAGCGCCATATGGATTTTGGAGGCAGATTTTGCTAGAATGGTTTTTAGGCACCATTTTGTAATTGAGAGACTCTGACGTACCCCTACAGTGGAAACCCTCAAAAAGTGACCCCATTTTGGAAACTACACCCTTCAAAGAATATATAAAGGGGGATATTGGCCACTTTGACCCCCTAAGCGTTTTATGGAATTTGGAAACACTTGGCTATGAAAATGAAAAGTTTTATTTCTTCCAATAAAATGTTGCTTTAGTCCAAAATTTTTCATTTTCAAAAGGGGTAACAGGAGAAAAGCAACCCATAATTTGTTCCCAATTTTCTCCTGAATATGGCAACACCCCATATGTGGTGGTAAACTGCTGTGGGGGCACATGGCAGGACTCAGAACAGAAGGAGCGCCATATGGATTTTGCAGCACAGATTTTGATTGATTGGTTTGCGGGAGCCAATGATTTTTATTTTTTTGAGTTATTGTCTTATGTGGGGGCTCATTTTTTGCGGGATGAGGTGACGTTTTTATTGGTACCATTTTGGGGTAAATAAGCCTTTTTGATCGCCTGCTATTACACTTTTTGTGAGGCAAGGTGAAAAAAATGGCTGTTATGGCATAGTTTTTTATATTTTTTTTACAGCATTCACCTGGGGGGCCATCTCATGTAATATTTTTATAGAGCAGGTTGTTACGGACGCGGAGATACCCAAAATGTCAAATATTTTTATTTTTGGAAAGTTTTACACATTAGATGCATTTTTGAACAGAATAACATCTTTTTTGTGTTGCTATATTCTGAGAGCCATATTTTTTTTATTTTTTGTGAGAATGTCTCAGGTAGGGTCTGCATTTCTGCGGGACGAGATGACGGTTTGATTAGTACCATTTTGGGGTAAATACGCCTTTTTGATCGCCTGCTATTACACTTTTTGTAAGGGAAGGTGACCAAAAAAAGGCTGTTTTGGCAGTTTTTTTTTTTTTTTACTGTGTTCACCTGGCAGGGTGGATCATGTGATATTTTTATAGAGCCGGTCGATACGCACGCGGCGATACCTAATATGTCTATTTTTTCACTATTTTTTTTCAATTTTTTTAAATATTATTTTGTGAAAAGGACGCTTTTTTTGGAACTTGAAATTTTTTTTGCAAAACTTTATTTTTTCACTTTTTTTTCACTTTCTTTTTTTTACACTTTTTTAACTTTTGGGGTCTGATCCTCTTTACAATGCATTACAATTAGAGATGAGCGAATCATTGAAAAAATTATTCGCCGAACATTCGCCGAACTTTTCCTAAAATTCGTATATTCGACGAATATATTCCTTGTATTTGCGTACAAAATATACGTTATTATGTGCTATTAGCGAACATTCGCTCACTAATAACGAACGTTCATTTACAAAATTTACGCAACTTCTTAGAAGACATACGCATGAGAGTACAAATAGCTTACGAATCTCAGCGTACTATTGTCTAAGCGATTACGTAATAGGCAGGCACGTACGAGGAGAGGCCGCGGCGTGCACTCCTCAGAGGCAGAGAGAATATTTGAGACATATATATGGTAAATAGTGCAAATACATTATTATAAGTATAATATAAACATTTTAAATATCACCTACCTAGTATGCTCATGGACACGTTTAAGTCTCTTTTCTTCTGACGCTTGTCATAGAATTGGAGCAGAGTCCCAAACTCAGTCGCAATTTGTAATCCACATAGGCAAAATTGTAATCCAAATTGGTAAAAAAATAGCAGCAAAGGTTCCCTTTAAAAAACCCTCTTTCGAGGGGCTCTCCAAATAACCTGAAAAGGGGGAAAAAAGGGATGAGGCGCACGTATGCGCAACTTGGATAAAAAAACTTTTTTTTGATGGGGGAGTCCTAACAATCCATGGCCATCTGGGTGAGGACAAACGCGGGGCAACAAAACTAAAAACAAAGGCCAACTAGTGCCCACCCTTCAGGATAAGTCCATGTTGTGGCTCCCATAAAAACTGCTGGAATTACTTAAAGGCCAGCAGGTCCTCCTCACTGCTGCTGGAGCTAAAGGACATGAGAGGGCGCTCCTGCCTCATCATGAAAGCGGCCCTGGCTGCGGCAGCAGACCCCCGCCGACCTCTCAAGGATGGTCTTCTTGGTGACTGGGCTGTCACACTGGCAAAGGCAGTGGTAACTTGGGCCCTGCCCATCACTCTGTAGTGGCCAGATCCTCCTGCCGGCATACCAGGTTACAGAATCTCCGGCTGTAACGGTAATGCTAACACTCTTCCACAAGCGGCGGACTGTGCGGCCTGCAACTGCCATGGATATGGCAGTTGGTAGTGGTACTGTGCCACAGTTGGATGGTACACGAAAGTGTTCATGGTCATCTGTCCCACATGAAGGATCGGTATTATCGGTGGCGGTGGCGGCAAATCAGGAATCAGGGGTTCCGGCTGATCCTGACCTTGGGATTTCTCTTTAGATCTCAAGGTCTCAAGGTCACAAGCCTCTTCTGCGGCCTGGGCCTCCTCACTCCAGTCTTCCAGGGGCGCTGCAGAAGTAGGTGGTCGCTTTAAGACTTTCATCCCAGTAGCAAAGGGGCCTTGGAGGCTCTTCATGGGGGTATACTCCACGTAATCCCCTGCATGTAGATTGTGGCGTACGGGCGGAAGATACAGCCGCTTAACTGAGCGGCGGTTTACATATAATTCCTACGCCGTCTCCTCATCGCCGATGAAACTGACTCCCCGCTCCACGTTGAACCAAATAACGGTTCCCCTTCGGCGCTCCAGCTTAGGGTCACCCGACCGGACCGTGGGTGCTCCAAAACTTGCACCACCCACTCCTTTTATATTCCCAGAGGGTCTGGGCGTTCTGGGTGACAGCTTCAAGGAACAACCAAATTCTGACGTAAGGAGTAGTCCTTGCGCGGCGGAGCGGGAACTCCTGCTGCCTCCGCCGTGTCAGCCAGTGGTGTCACCACCTCAGTGGGCACCTCATCCGACTTTCTGTTGAGCTATGAGAGATAGATCTCCTCCGGTTCCTTCTCCTCATAGGGGTCGTCTGCCCACAACATGCTTCCCCAGTCAGGACCTCGCTGTCTTGCCGCCATCTTACTCTACTGACTTGCCACGTCTTCCTCGCGCACAGGAGAAGTGGGCGGAACTACCAGGGAGGAGTCTGCATCGCTGAATAGAATTTGTACGCAACAGCGTGTAGAGTAACTACCAGGGAGGAGACTGCGCAACAGCGTATAGAGTAACTAAATTATACGTAGAATAGCGTATAATTTAGCGGACAAACTACGTAGCGATGCGTACAAAAGTGAAGTGAATCACCTAATATTCGGATTCGCTTCGCAGCTGAAAAATCCCAAAATTCGATACAAATCAACGAATCAACGAATCGCTTCGCTCATCTCTAATTACAATACTTCTGTATTGTAATGCATTGGCTGGAAGTGTATTACACACAGTAACATAGTAACATAGTTTGTAAGGCCGAAAAAAGACATCTGTCCATCCAGTTCAGCCTGTTTTCCTACAAGTTGATCCAGGGGAAGGCAAAAAAAAAAACCCTGTGAGGTAGAAGCCAAATTTTCCTCACTTTAGGGGGAAAAATTCCTTCCCGACTCCAGTCAGGCAATCAGAATAACTCCCTGGATCAACGACCCATCTCTAGTAACTATAACCTGTAATATTATTACCCTCCAGAAATACATCCAGGCCATTCTTGAACTCTCTTAGTGAACTTACCATCACCACCTCCTGAGGCAGAGAGTTCCATAGTCTCACTGCTCTTACCGTAAAGAATCCTCTTCTATGTTTATGTACAAACCTTCTTTCCTCCAGACGCAGAGGATGTCCCCTCGTCACAGTCACAGTCCTCGGGATAAATAGATGATGGGAGAGATCTCTGTACTGACCTCTGATATATTTATACATAGTTATTAGATCTCCCCTCAGTCGTCTTTTTTCTAAAGTGAATAACCCTAATTTGGATAATCTTTCTGGGTACTGTAGTCCACCCATTCCAGTTATTACTTTAGTTGCCCTCCTATGAACCCTCTCCAGCTCTGCTATGTCTGCCTTGTTCACAGGAGCCCAGAACTGTACACAGTACTCCATATGTGGTCTGACTAGTGATTTGTAAAGTGGCAGGACTATGTTCTCATCACGGGCATCTATGCCTCTTTTGATGCAACCCATTATCTTATTGGCCTTGGCAGCAGCTGTCTGACAAAGGTTTCTGCAGCTTAGTTTGCTGTTCACTAAAATTCCTAGGTCCTTTTCCATGTCAGAGTTACCCAATGCTTTACCATTTAGTATGTACTTGTGACTTGCATTATTCCTTCCCATATGCATAACCTTACATTTGTCAGTGTTAAACCTCATCTGCCACTTCTCTGCCCAAGCCTCCAGTCTATCCAGATCCTGCTGTAGCAGTGCACTGTCCTCCTCTGTGTTAATTACTTTACACAGTTTAGTGTCATCTGCAAAAATTGATATTTTACTGTGCAAGCTTTCTACAAGATCATGAATAAATATATTGAAGAGAATAGGACCCAATACAGACCCCTGTGGTACCCCACTAGTGACAGTGACCCAATCTGAGTATGTACCGTTAATAACCACCCTCTGTTTTCTATCACTAAGCCAGTTACTTACCCACATACAGACATTTTCTCCCAGGCCAAGCATTCTCATTTTGTATACTAACCTTTTATGTGGTACCGTGTCAAATGCTTTGGAGAAGTCCAAATATATGACATCCATTGAGTCGCCGCGGTCAAGTCTAGAACTTACCTCCTCATAAAAACTGATTAAATTGGTTTGACATGACCGATCCCTCATGAAGCCATGCTGATATGGAGTTATTTGCTTATTTTCATTGAGGTACTCCAAGATAGCATCTCTTAGAAAACCTTCAAACAGTTTACCCACAACAGAAGTTAAACTTACCGGCCTATAGTTTCCAGGCTCTGTTTTTGGACCCTTTTTGAATATTGGCACCACATTTGCTATGCGCCAATCCTGTGGAACACTCCCCGTCAGTATAGAGTCCTTAAATATCAGAAATAAGGGTCTGTCGATTACATTACTTAATTTTCTTAGGATACGGGGGTGTATGCCATCCGGTCCTGGTGATTTGTCTATTTTAATATTTTTAAGACGTTGCTGCACCTCTTCCTGGGTCAGAGAGGACACTTTTAAAGGGGAATTTACTTTTATACTCTGCATTTCATCTGACATTTTATTTTCCTCAGTGAATACAGTGGAGAAAAAGTTATTTAGTAGCTTCGCTTTCTCCTCATCACTCTCTGCTACTCCCCCCTCATTACTCTGTAAGGGGCCAACACCTTCAGGTTTATACTTTTTAGTATTTATATAATTGAAGAACATTTTAGGGTTAGTTTTACTCTCTTTGGCGATTAATCTCTCGGTCTCTAGTTTGGCTGTTTTTATGTGTCTTTTACATATTCTATTTTTTCCTTATAGTTTTTCAATGCTTCCTCACTCCCCTCCTGTTTTAGTGATTTAAATGCTTTCTTTTTGTCATTTATTGCTTTCTTTACAGTTCTATTTATCCACATTGTTTTTTTCTTGTTTCTTATTATTTTATTCCTATATGGTATGTACCTCTCACAATTAGATATTAGGATGCTTTTAAAAATATCCCATTTTGTGGCTGTATTTTTATTTTTGAGGACTTTGTCCCAGTTAGTTAGGCCTATGGCCTCTCTTAGTTGGCTAAATTTAGCTTTTTTGAAGTTTGGTATTTTTGTTCCTCCCTGAAGAAACGCTCTTTTGAATGACAATTGGAAGGTTATTATGTTATGGTCACTGTTTCCCAGGTGTCCCCCAACCTGCACACCTGTTGTTCTGTCAGGTCTATTGGTTAATACTAAGTCCAGTATGGCCGTCCCTCTAGTGGGGTCCTGAACCAGTTGGGAAAGGTAATTGTCTTTGGTTATTTCCAAGAACCTGTTTCCTTTATGAGATGTACAGGTTTCAGTTTTTCAGTCTATATCTGGGTAGTTGAAGTCCCCCATAATAACGACCTCATTATGATTTGCCACCTCGTCTATTTCATTTAGAAGTAGATTTTCTGTGGTCTCTGATATATTGGGTGGTTTATAATAAACCCCTATTAGTATTTTATTATTGTTTTTGGCTCCATTTATTTCTACCCACAGTGACTCCACATCTTTATGTCCCTCACTTATATCTTCCCGTATACACTTCCATCTTACTGCCTGTGAGATCCAGGGGGTTGGATCTCACAGGCTTCCGTAGATAGCAGCCGGATGCCTAAGGAAGGCATCCGGCTGCTATCTAAGCCATCGGGTCCCCGTCACAGCAACGCGGGGACCCAATGGACACCCCCTCCGACCGCCCGCATCACATGTGCCGTGGTCAGCGCTGACCGTGGCACATGAAGGGTTAATACACCCGCATCGGTGATTTCACCGATGCGGGCGTACGCAGCACGGGTCCGGCTACTGGGAACAGCCTGACCCCCGCAGCTGATCGGGCGGGCGCAGCTCCTGCACCCGCCCGATCAGCGCGCAGTAGTACTACGGCGCTGATCGAAAGTTACTTCCCGCAACGCCGTACATGTACAGCGCTGGTCGGGAAGGGATTAAAAACTAACTCAGCATTTCAGGAAATCTCTCCCATATCTTCTCCGTTCTTACCATTATAAAGATGGTTTCTACTACTTACGTATAATTTCATTTATAATTCTTCATCATAGCAGGCGTATGTTAACAGAATGTCTCTAGATACAGTCAAATATATTAAGGAGCTTTGAAGCATTTAGGGTAATGGTCACTATGGCATGCTATAATAATCAAGTAGCTGCTAAATATTTTTGTAATGTGTGTACATATATTTTATGTTTAAGATTTCCTTTATTTCTGTACACACTGGTTCAATAGTTAATTTATTCAATGAGTACAGCAAAATAAAGTCTCACACCAGTTTCATCACCTTTAATGCAAAAGAAAGCAACAGGACATTTTTCTTCAGTGAGGTTTTTTTGTTTTGTTTTATATGAAAAAGCACTGATTATGAAAGGTCTGTAAAATGTTTCCAATTTGTATAATAACAAGCCCCCACAGATTAAGTAATTAAATGTGGCTTAACTCTGGGTCCCCTACTACTTTCCTACCATGTGTTGTCCATTTCTGCATTAAAATATTGGCACTGAATGAGCCAGAGGATAGACTGCTGTGAAATTAATTATAACACATGCAACTTTAAACACATCAGTTATTGCCAAATGGTGTTTTCATCCTTAATTGTATAAGGAGGAATCATAAAGCATGACCTTAACAAAACTTTTATTTATATATGTGATTAGATGAAGGTAATATTTTTCCATGTACATTGGAGAAATATAATATATGTCTTATATAGGCTGTATTTATGCAAGTGCTTCATAGTTTACGTAAACATAGTTTTTTTTCTTCCTATCGTTATCAAGCATGATGTATCCTAGACATCTGTAATGAATGCTAGGAGAAGGCTCATAAAACACTAATCAAGGTGTAAATGGCAACATAAAATACAAAGTCCTACTGAATCCTTCATAAATATGCAAGCAGAAAGGGAGATAAAGGAAGACATTTGCTCTCTAGAGATCAATATATGTTTTATTTGATCATCTTCACATAAGATAATTCTATATAGTACACCATTGTTCTATAGGTAGTGCTGTCCCAGGTCCCAAAAAGATAATCATACATAATCTCCAGAGGAGGCCTGAGATATGTCATCTAATAATGCTGCCTTTTAAATGCTTTCTCATTCCATCTGACAGGTACTCATGAGGGATGAGTTAAGAGCAGTAAGAATATAATTGCATGGCCGAGGGCCAAAGCAGTAAGTCATAAAAAGGTTTGAGATATTAGGCTATAAACATTCTTGTATGGCATAGAGTCATGGGACAGTGGCAAACGGAAATGGAGATTTCACATATCATACATACCTGGCTAATTTTAGTATTGGGTAGCCAACCTGAAAGTCACAGTATATAGCTTAGCTAAGTGATAAATAACTGGAAATTACTTTGCTACGCCGCAAAATTTCAGCAGAAATTACCATTAATATGAACATCCAGAATAGTGCTAGAAATTTTTTAATTTGTTATTCTTATGTATTTCTTCCCATTATATATATATATATTATATATATATATATACAGTACAGATCAAAAGTTTGGACACACCCACCTTCTCATTCAAAGAGTTTTCTGTATTTTCTTGACTATGAAAATTGTAGATTCACACTGAAGGCATCAAAACTATGAATTAACACATATGGAATTATATACTCAACAAAAAAGTGTGAAACAACTGTAAATATGTCTTATATTCTAGGTTCTTCAAAGTAGCCACCTTTTGCTTTGATTACTGCTTTGCACACTCTTGGCATTCTCTTGATGAGCTTCAAGAGGTAATCACCTGACATGGTTTTCACTTCACAGGTGTGCCCTGTCAGGTTTAATAAGTGGGATTTCTTGCCTTATAAATGGGGTTGGGACCATGAGTTGTGTTGGGCAGAAGTCAGGTGGATACACAGCTGATAGTCCTACTGAATAGACTGTTAGAATTTGTATTATGGCAAGAAAAAAGCAGCTAAGTAAAGAAAAACGAGTGGTCATCATTACTTTAAGAAATGAAGGTCAGTCAGTCCGATAAATTGGGAAAACTTTGAAAGTGTCCTCAAGTGCAGTCGCAAAATCCATCAAAGTGCTACAAAGAAACTGTCTCACATGAGGACTGCCCAAGGAAAGGAAGACCAAGAGTCACCTCTGCTGCGGAAGATAAGTTCATCCGAGTCACCAGCTTTAGAAATCGCAGGTTAACAGCAGCTCAGATTAGAGACCAGGTCAATGCCACACAGAGTTCTAGCAGCGGACACATATCTACAACAACTGTTAAGAGGAGCCTATGTGCAGCTGGCCTTCATGGTAAAATAGCTGCTAGGAAACCACTGCTAAGGACAGGCAACAAGCAGATGAGACTTGGTTGGGCTAAAGAACACAAGGAATTTACATTAGACCAGTGGAAATCTGTGCTTTGGTCTGATGAGTTTAAATTTGAGATCTTTGGTTCCAACCACCGTGTCTTTGTGCGATGCCAAAAAGGTGAACGGATGGACTGAACCAGCATGGCTACCACAGCATCTTGCAGCGGCATGCTATTCCATCCGGTTTGCGTTTAGTTGGACCATCATTTATTTATCAACAGGACAATGACCCCAAACACACCTCCAGGCTGTGTAAGGGCTATTTGACCAAGAAGGAGAGTGATGGGGTGCTACGCCAGATGACCTGGCCTCCACAGTCACCAGACCTGAACCCAGTCGAGATGGTTTGGGGTAGAGATGAGCGAATCATTCAAAAAATTATTTGGGAACATTTGCTGAACTTTTCCTAAGATTCGTATATTCGACGAATAGATTTGTTGTATTTGCGTACAAAATATACGTTATTATGTGCTATTAGCGTAAATTTGCGTACTAATAACGAACGTTCATTTAGAAAATGTACGCAACTTCTTAGAAGACGTACGCATGAGAGTACGAATCCTCAGAGTAGTATTGTCTTCGCGATTACGTAATATGCAGGCACGCAGACGAGAGGCCGTGGCGTGCACTCCTCAGAGGCAGAGCGAATATTCGAAAATGGCATCCAGGCGATCCTCATCATTTAGCTCTGAAGAGCTGAAATTCCTGATCCGGCTGATGGACAGAGAGGATTACAATGGCACACACCGCCATCCAAACCAGCATAAGAAGGAGGTGATCCAGCAGGTGATCCAAGGCCTGCGCCATCATTTCCACACCCCCAGGCCAGATCCAGCGGAATAGAGATACGGCAGGGTGAGTAACAAAATATTTGATAAGTAAAAACATGTAAAAAAATGAGTGTACTATATTGTATATATACCAGCAGTCACTGCCAATAATGAAAAAATATAGAAGGACAACATGGTCATGCGTAGTGCGCTGCAGCAATTTTGCTTCATGCTAGGCAACTCCTCTAACTCTCGACCCAAACAACTTAAGTGAAGGTATTCTAGTCATTATTGTTAATGGTGCTGGCCGTTCTCCCGTTTGTGTCAGGCAAATGCACTAATTCGAAAGAAAGTACCCTTATATGCCCCTTCATAGTTAGCGCTTCCTCCTCCTACACACAGACTCAAAGACGTGCCCATGCTGCAGCTACTGTCAGTGGGCTAGATCCAAAGTATTTCTACCGCACCGTGTTAATAATATAAAGAAAGTTATTGCGACGATAACGTTATCTATTGCCATAAATACATTTCTAGAATAAAAAAATATGATATGGCCCCATCTCACACCCATAATATCTTCATAGTAGTATGTGTTAGTATTAAAAAGAGTCATCATCATCTAACAATTGTGTACATTTTTATGTTGCAGAGCACCGTCATCAACGGCGTCACCACCGTCTAGGCAGGACAGCCCCTGAAGTACCTGCAGCCTCTAGTAAGTGTAAAACAGATTTAATTTATTTTTCATCCAAGCTACGTGGGAGTGCAGCTGCAGTAAAAGCACTAGTGGTTAGGAACTTGATCCTCCAGCCCCAAACTATTCCCATGTAGCTACAACTGTTCATTAGAGTTGAATGTAAGGCTACTTCTACACTAGCAGCAGCGGGTGAAGGGTCCCTCCGGATCTGTGCTG
>ONZH01011087.1:0-21273 GCA_900303285.1 Rhinella marina
TCACTCGCTGCCTCTGCTAGTCAACCCCTGCGCCCGCTGCCCTGCTAGTCAACCCCCTGCCCAGGACCCCGGCACGAGCGCCTCCCGCCGGAAAACCACACCTTCGCCTCCACGATCATCTACAGTGTCCACCAATGTGTCCCAGCGCAGCGTTCAGCTGTCTTTACAGCAGACGGTGGAGCACAAGAGGAAATACAGTTCCACCCACCCACATGCCCAAGCCCTCAACGTCCACATCTCCAAATTGCTTAGCCTGGAGATGCTTCCCTATAGGCTGGTAGAGACCGAGGCCTTTCGAAATCTCATGGCGGTGGCTGCCCCTCGGTATTCTGTCCCCAGCTGCCACTATTTTTCCCGATGTGCCGTCCCAGACCTACACCAGCACGTGTCACAGAACATCATCCGTGCCCTGACCAACGCTGTTTCTGAGAAGGTCCACCTAACCACGGACACGTGGACAAGTGCTGCCGGGCAGGGACACTATATCTCACTGACGGCACATTGGGTTAACTTGGTGGAGGCTGGGACCGAGAATTACCCTGGGGCCGCTCATGTACTGCCCACACCAAGGATTGCGGGGCCTCCCTCGTCATGGTCTCTCAGACGTACTATGCCTCCTCCTCCTCCGACCCCTCCTCCTCCACCGAATTACCATCTGTGGGCACGGCGCCTTCAGTCGGTAGCTCTAGGTGCAGCAGCAGTGCCGTGGGTAAGCGCCAGCAGGCGGTGCCTCAAACTGCTGAGCTTAGGTGACAAAAGGCAACACCGCCCAAGAGCTATTACAGGGCATCACGGTGCAGAACCGATCTGTGGCTGGCACCGCTGAACCTCAAGCCAGGCATGGTTGTGTGTGACAACGGACGTAACCTGGTGGCGGCTCTGCAACTCGGCAGACTGACACATGTGCCATGCCTGGACCACGTGTTCAATCTCATAGTTCAGCGGTTCCTCAAGACATACCCCAATCTGTCTGATTTGCTCACCAAGGTGCGCCGCATCTGTGCGCATTTCCGCAAGTCGACCACAGATGCTGCCACTCTCAGGGCAGCGCAGCGCCGCCTACAACTGCCCGCTCACCGACTGTTGTGCGACGTGCCCACGAGATGGAATTCGACATTAAACATGTTATCCAGAGTTTACCAGCAGTGCAGAGCGATTGTAGACTGCCAGATGTCAACTTCCACCAGAACTGGTAGTCAGGTCAGTCAGATTCCTCAAGTCTACAATGAGGAGTGGACGTGGATGTCTGATATCTGCCAGGTGTTGAGCAACTTTGAGGAGTCAACACAGATGGTCAGCGGCGATGCCGCCATATCAGCCTCACCATCCCGCTGCTTTGCCTGTTGAAAAACTCACTGCTTAGCATCAAGTCGGATGCTTTGCGCTTGTCACAAGAGACGGTGGAGGAAGATATGTCGCTTGATAGCCAGAGCACCCTCCGGTCTGTTTCTCAGCGCGTATCAGAGGAGGGGGATGAGGATGAGGAGGAAGAGGAGGAGAATGTCGGCGAGACAGTAGAGGGTACCAGTGCTCAGTCCTTAACTCTTGAGCGTGTATGGGCTGAAGAGGAGGACTTGGAGGAGGAGGAGGAAATGGAGAGTCAGGCCAGTGAGGAGAGGGAATTCTTGCGTGTTGGGACTCTGGCGCACATGGCAGACTTCATGTTAGGCTGCCTATCCCGTGACCCTCGCGTTAGAAGATTTTTTTCAAACACCGATTACTGGGTGTTCACTCTCCTGGACCCACGGTACAAGCAGAACCTTTCCACTCTCATCCCTGCAGAGGAAAGGAGTATGAGAGTGAATAGATATCAACAGGCCCTGGTGCACAAGCTGAAACAATTCTTCCCATCTGACGCCGCTAGCGGCAGAGGGCATGGTTCTGTGGGCCAAGTAGTGGGGGAGAGTAGGCGAGCAGGCAGCTTGTCCAGCACTGGCAGGGGAACGCTCTCCAAGGCCTTTGCCAGTTTTATGTCACCCCAGCAAGACACTGTCACCTGTCCCCAGTCTAGGCAGAGTAGGGGGGAGCTGTACAGAAAGATGGTGAGGGAGTACCTAGCTGACCATACCAACGTCCTTAGCGATCATTCTGCTCCATACAACTACTGGGTTTCAAAGCTGGACACGTGGCCTGAACTGGCGCTGTACGCCTTGGAGGTGCTGGCCTGCCCTGCCGCTAGCGTGCTGTCAGAGCGGGTATTCAGTGCAGCTGGTGGCGTCATCACCGATAAGCGTACACGCCTGTCAACTGACAGCGCTGACAGGCTGACGCTTATTAAAATGAGCAAAGCCTGGATTTCACCGGAATTCAAATCTCCTCCGGGCGAAAGCAGCTAAAATTTAACATTACTTATGTATCCGATTCCTCTTCTCTACTCCTCCTACTCCTCCTCCATATCGTGTTTGCCTAACGCTGACCAAAAAAACGCCATTTTTCAGAGGTCCAACTGGCACTCTTTTTACCACAATTTTTCAGGAGGGCCTCTCTCCAAACAATTTTTCCGGAGGTCCACCTACAGGCCCTCTCTCCAAAGAATTTTTCCGGAGGTCCACCTACAGGCCCTCTGTCCAAACAATTTTTCCAGAGATCCACCTACAGGCCCTCTGTCCAAACAATTTTTCCGGAGTTCCACCTACAGGCCCTCTCTCCAAACAATTTTTCCGGAGGTTGACCTACAGGCCCTCTCTCCAAACAATTTTTCCGGAGGTCCACCTACAGGCCCTCTGTCCAAACAATTTTTCCGGAGGTCCACCTACAGGCCCTCTTTCCAAACAATTTTTCCGGAGTTCCACCTACAGGCCCTCTCTCCAAACAATTTTTCCGGAGGTCCACCTACAGGCCCTCTCTCCAAACAATTTTTCCGGAGTTCCACCTACAGGCGCTCTCTCCAAACAATTTTTCCGGAGGTCCACCTACAGGCCCTCTCTCCAAACAATTTTTCCGGAGGTCCACCTACAGGCCCTCTCTCCAAACAATTTTTCCGGAGGTCCACCTACAGGCTCTCTCTTCAAACAATTTTTCCGCAGGTCCACCTACAGGCCCTCTCTCCAGTTCCAGTTTCCAGTTTTATTTGCGCAAACTGCGTAAATTTTATTTTTGGGATAGGTGTGAAAAATAATATTTCCTGCGTATCTATATTGCCCAACATTGGATACGGTAGCAACAAGAAGACCAAACACATGCTGCCCACAGGGTTCCGCAAATTCCTGGTCCACAATGTCACGGAGCTCGAGGTTCTGTTGATGAGCAACAAGTCCTTCTGTGCAGAAATCGCCCACAACGTCTCCATCTAAGAACCTAAAGACCATTGTGGAGAGAGCGGCACAGCTCGCCATCAAAGTGACGAACCCCAACGCCAGACTGCGCAGCGAAGATAACGAATAAATATCTCTGTGGTTATTTGAGCTAAAATAAAATAAAAGTTAAATAAACACACACAAAAAAAAAATTGATCTGTTCCTGTGCCTGATCCACCCAAGTTGAATCTGTCCCATCATGAGAAAGTCCCCCCAAGGAGTCCCCACTGTAACTTGCTTCCCATAAAACTACCTCACCCCCCGACACCTGTGTCTCGCCATTGTCCACCACCTCCTCAGACAACACTGGTAAATCCCCACTGTCAGCACACGGAGACTGCAATAGGTCTTGCTAATTGGGACAGAGAATGTTCTGGGCTAGCACATCAGAGAAGTGGTGACTATGGGGTTCCAGGGAGTACGTGACCACATGCAATCTCCATCTAAAAACTCATGCCACACTTGATCGAGCTCATAATTGACAATTGTACCGGTTGATGCTAAATTTTTAAGTTGGGGTCCTGTGTCGTCATTCTAACTACATCCGGCTGTTGTCACCACCACACACGCTAGCCCAGGGGGCACTCCTCTGGATCTTCCAGCGAAACCTCCTTCCCCCCAGCCTGCCACCCCACCTACAGGCCCTCTCTCCAAACAATTTACGTCTTTGTCCTATCTTTCTCTCTCTCCAAACTATTTTTCCGGATAGCTGCCATATACGGTATTAAACTGAGTAGTATACATAGAAGACATACCACACTTGATCAATCTCATCATTTACGACTGTACCGGTTGATGCTAAATTTTTAAGTTGGGGTCCTGCGTCGTCATTCTAACTACATCCGGCTGTTATCACCACCACACACGCTAGCCCAGGGGGCACTCCTCTGGCTCTTCCAGCGAAACCTCCTTCCCCCAGCCTGCCCCCCACCTACAGGCCCTCTCTCCAAACAATTTACCCGGATAGGGGACGTATTAGATATTGTACTGATGTTTTTTGTTTTTCTTCTTTTAATTGCCTCCTGACCTGTGATAGGCAGAGCATGGACACATCCCCTTAGCTGCAGTAGGAAAGACACTCCCCTGGCCAGAGCAAGCTCTTTTTCCTTTTACGTGGTCGAAAAATCCATGAAATATAGGGTCCCAAGATAGGGGACGTATACGATTTTAAACTGAGAAGAATCGATACCGTACCGGTTGATGCTACAGTTTTTCCAAATCCATTCCGGCTTTTGTCACCACCACACACGCTAGCCCAGGGGGCACTCCTCTGGCTCTTCCAGCGAAACCTCCTTCCCCCCAGCCTGCCCCCCACCTACAGGCCCTCTCTCCAAACAATTTACCCAGATAGGTGACGTATTAGATATTGTACAGATTATTTTTTGGTTCTTCTTTTAATTGCCTCCTGACCTGTGATAGGCAGAGCATGGACACGTCCCCCTGGCCAGAGCAAGCTCTTTTTCCTTTTCCGTGGTGGAAAAATCCATGAAATATTTGGTCCTAAAATAGGGGACGTATACGATTTTAAACTGAGAAGAATCTATACCGTACCGGTTGATGCTAGAGTTTTTACAAATCCATCCGGCTGTTGCCACCACCACACACGCTAGCCAAGGGGGCACTCCTCTGGCTCTTCCAGCGAAACCTCCTTCCCCCCAGCCTGCCCCCCACCTACAGGCCCTCTCTCCAAACAATTTACCCGGATAGGGGACGTATAAGATATTGTACTTATGTTTTTTTTTTGTTCTTCTTTTAATTGCCTCCTGACCTGTGATAGGCAGAGCATGGACACGTCCCCTTAGCTGCAGTTGGAAAGACACTCCCCTGGCCAGAGCAAGCTCTTTTTCCGTTTTCCGTGGTCAAAAAATCCATGAAATATAGGGTCCCAAGATAGGGGACGTATACGGTATTAAACTGAAAAGAATCAATACTGTACCGGTTGATGCTACAGTTTTTCCAAATCCATTCCGGCTGTTGTCACCACCACACATGCTAGCCCAGGGGGCACTCCTCTGGCTCTTCCAGCGAAACCTCCTTTCCCCCAGCCTGCCACCCACCTACAGGCCCTCTCTCCAAACAATTTACCCAGGTAGGGGACGTATTAGATATTGTACTGATTTTTTTTTTGTTCTTCTTTTAATTGCCCCCTGCGATAGACAGGAATCAAACCCGGGTCAACTGCTTGGGAAGCAGCTATGTTCACCACTTTACCACCAACAGACACAGCAAATGATAAGAACAGATACTAAACTTGATGTCAGCTGCAGTGCCAGCATGAACAGTGGTGTCACCTGCAGGTGGTGATGGACCTTCGTTGCACCTAGTTGGGTGCTTCCCTAACATGTGATGGGTATTTGCCTCGCCTTTCTTGGTCTGGGTGAGCACAATTGCCATGAGGGTAACCACCGGGCTGTTGCCTGAGAATTTGGGGTAATGGTGGGATTAGGCAGCCTCAGAGGCATCCATGCATGCTGCCCCTGCTGTTTCCTGTCCATTTCCATGGCGTTTCCATCATTTTCTGAGGTTTCCAGGTTTTCACCCAGCCTTCCCTAGGCAGAGCCTTGGTCCCCTGCAAAAATGCTCGAGTCTCCCATTGACTTCAATGGGGTTCGTTATTCGAAACGAGCACCCGAGCATCGGGAAAAGTTCGACTCGAATAACGAGCACCCGAGCATTTTAGTGCTCACTCATCTCTAGTAGCTATATATTGAAGAGATACGGTAAGTATATCTATGACATTGTCTGTGTCAATAGGGTCCTGTATTGTACTGTATATATTGTTGTAATTATGATTCATTTGATTTATTGGTTTTCAGGAAATTAGTTATTATTATTTGTTGCTATTTATTAATTCTCAAGATACTGAATGAGAAAGGGGAGGGGGCCCAACAGGGAGGGGGGATCGAGGTGCTGGGAATGCTAACAGCCGGACCTCAATTCCGCGTCCCCGCAAGGCACCCACCCCAAATCCTCTAAACTGTTCACAGAAACCCAAACAACTCCATTTCTGCATTCAAACCTTTTGGGATCAGTGTTGAATTCAAAAATCTTCCTTGCCTCAAGATGTGACATGTTGTTGATGTGTTCTCCTCCTCTCCAATGTTTATGTACTTTTTCTATAGCTGCAAAGAAGAGGGATGTGGGATCTTGTTGGTGGTGTTCTTTATAATGTTTGGAGACTGAATGCATCTCATACCCTTTCTTTATATTATTTATATGTTCGTAGATTCTCTTTTTACCACAGGGACATTCTAATAGATAGATCACGTCAGTAGATTCGCATGTAAGGCAATCTTCTATGTTTTGTATATATGAATTGGTCTTGGATTTGATTACTGTGTTTTTTTTGGGAAATTTTGTAGATCGACAGTTTAGACATCTGCCGCATCTAAAAAAGCCTTTCGTCTGTAACCAATTTTTATTTTTATATCTTGATTATTTAACTTTTATTCCCATTGTTTTTATTTATAAATTTGTTTATCTGCATTGGTTTGTATTAATTTGTTTGATAGACAAAACTAGGTATCGCTATCTGGAATATATATAATTTCATATGCCATATATTGTACCCTAGATCCATATATAGGGTTAATCTGTTGAAACCCCTAGAGATCCAATTAAGGATATCTCCACCCTTTTGAACTATAACGGGATATAAAACCCTGAAAAATCAGCTGGCCTAACTACCACTGAGGAAGGGGCAGACTACATGTCATAGACCCCGAAACGCGTCTGGTTTGGAAGTTAGACCTGCTACTGTATGAGGCGTCCATACCAACTAATGTTACAAAAAGGACAAAGAAAATCACAGCCACCGGCATCTTGGAAACAGCTACATTTTACTAGAAGGCCTGCGGCACTACGCTCATCTCCATTCATTTACTTACAGCTGGTACCCACGTGGGACGCCACGAGGTACACAGAGAGGAGAACTAATAGCGCGCGCGATTCCAGCGCATACCAGCTCCGTTCCAGCAGACACATCGAGCAAAGACTGCCGAATAGGAGGAAAACAGCACGCTTACCAGCCCCACAAGACGGGAGAGCACCCAGCAGGCATCGCAGAATACAAACGCTGCAACATCTCCAGACGGTAACAAAACAACCGAGGAGATTGGTAACGTATTACCACATATTATAGCCTTCATATATATATATTATTTTACATGTGAAACCCAAACTGTGGGGCTACTACATGACATTTGGCACCTCATATCTGGTATCCTTACCCATAAAACAATTACGAGACTTTGAGATACCGAAGACATCTATTATGCTCTGTATGTGAAGATAGAGACACTGCAATATATTTACAGGAACGCACAACCAGGAGGACGTTATATTTTATTATTTTTATTATTATATCCCTTTTTGATTTTTATTGATTTTTTTAATTATTGGCGACAATATATTGTTCATCAAGTGTGTATATTTAGTGTGTATATTAAACCTTATATATATTTTAATCAGACAGATTCTATTTTTACTGCTAGCTCAGATAAAGGTGTGCTCGTCCAGTTCCCCCTCGTTTTGACCATACATTTGTTGAGCAGATAGTTTTTCCTCCAGACTGTGCACATACACACCCACCATTAACATACTGCTCAGCTGAGGGTGCATGTATTTTCAATACCATTAACATACTGCTCAGCTGAGGGTGCATGTATTTTCAATGAGGAGAAGGGAAGAAGCTGCCACCAGACTACATTTCCTGTGGGCATTAAGGATCAAATATGTTAAAATTCACCATGCCCAATTCTTCATTGAGAGACACTCTCATATGCATACGATATTCTGCCTGTCCAGACAAAATTGGAAGACTCATATACCCACAATATTGGTAGAAAAAATGAAAACTTGGAAATCTTGAATCTACAGATTTTCTAAAATTCTCTTTCAATTAGTCTTTCACAAGAGTCCATATTCAATTTCAGTTACCCCAATTTGCCAACTCACTTTCTTTCCTTGAGGGAAGGGGGCATATATATCCTCTATATATCCTCTATATATCCTGCAGCACAGCTACCCAATAAGTAATTCAGGCTTCTACTCTTTTGCTATGAAAAACAGTTGTCCAAGTGCACAGATCCTCAGAAAGCTCTTTACATAGTAACATAGTAACATAGTAACATAGTTTGTAAGGCCGAAAAAAGACATCTGTCCATCCAGTTCAGCCTGTTTTCCTACAAGTTGATCCAGAGGAAGGCAAAAAAAACCCTGTGAGGTAGAAGCCAATTTTCCTCACTTTAGGGGGAAAAATTCCTTTCCGACTCCAATCAGGCAATCAGAATAACTCCCTGGATCAACGACCCCTCTCTAGTAACTATAACCTGTAATACCCTCCAGAAATACATCCAGGCCCTTCTTGAACTCTTTTAGTGAACTTACCATCACCACCTCCTCAGGCAGAGAGTTCCATAGTCTCCCTGCTCTTACCGTAAAGAATCCTCTTCTATGTTTATGTACAAACCTTCTTTCCTCCAGACGCAGAGGATGTCCCCTCGTCACAGTCACAGTCCTCGGGATAAATAGATGATGGGAGAGATCTCTGTACTGACCCCTGATATATTTATACATAGTTATTAGATCTCCCCTCAGTCGTCTTTTTTCTAAAGTGAATAACCCTAATTTTGATAATCTTTCTGGGTACTGTAGTCCACCCATTCCAGTTATTACTTTAGTTGCCCTCCTCTGAACCCTCTCCAGCTCTGCTATGTCTGCCTTGTTCACAGGAGCCCAGAACTGTACACAGTACTCCATGTGTGGTCTGACTAGTGATTTGTAAAGTGGCAGGATTATGTTCTCATCACGGGCATCTATGCCCCTTTTGATGCAACCCATTATCTTATTGGCCTTGGCAGCAGCTGTCTGGCACTGGCTTCTACAGCTTAGTTTGCTGTACACTAAAATTCCTAGGTCCTTTTCCATGTCAGAGTTACCCAGTGCTTTACCATTTAGTATGTACTGGTGACTTGAATTATTCCTTCCCATATGCATAACCTTACATTTGTCAGTGTTAAACCTCATCTGCCACTTTTCTGACCAAGCCTCCAGTCTATCCAGATCCTGCTGTAGCAGTGCACTGTCCTCCTCTGTGTTAATTACTTTACACAGTTTAGTGTCATCTGAAAAAATTGATATTTTACTATGAAAACCTTCTACAATATCATTAATAAATAAATTGAAGAGAATAGGACCCAATACAGACCCCTGTGGTACCCCACTAGTGACAGTGACCCAATCTGAGTATCTACCATTAATAACCACCCTCTGTTTTCTATTACTGAGCCAGTTACTTACCCACATACAGACATTTTCTCCCAGGCCAAGCATTCTCATTTTATATACTAACCTTTTATGTGGTACCGTGTCAAACGCTTTGGAGAAGTCCAAATATATGACATCCATTGAGTCACCGCGGTCAAGTCTAGAACTTACCTCCTCATAGAAACTGATTAAATTGGTTTGACATGACCGATCCCTCATGAAGCCATGCTGATACGGAGTTATTTGCTTATTTTCATTGAGGTACTCCAAGATAGCATCTCTCAGAAAACCTTTACCCACAACAGAAGTTAAACTTACCGGCCTATAGTTGCCGGGCTCTGTTTTTGGACCCTTTTTGAATATTGGCACCACATTTGCTATGCGCCAATCCTGTGGAACACTCCCCGTCAGTATAGAGTCCTTAAATATCAGAAATAAGGGTCTGTCAATGACATTACTTAATTCTCTTAGGATACGGGGGTGTATGCCATCCGGTCCTGGTGATTTATCTATTTTAATCTTTTTAAGACGTTGCTGTACCTCTTCCTGGGTCAGAGAGGACACTTTTAAAGGGGAATTTACTTTTATACTCTGGATTTTTTTCTCAGTGAATACAGTGGAGAAAAAGTTATTTAGTAGCTTCGCTTTCTCCTCATCGCTCTCTGCAACTCCCCCCTCATTACTCTGTAAGGGGCTGACACCTTCAGGTTTATACTTTTTAGTATTTATATAATTGAAGAACATTTTAGGGTTAGTTTTACTCTCTTTGGCGATTAATCTCTCGGTCTCTAGTTTGGCTGCTTTTATTTGTCTTTTACATATTCTATTTTTTTCCTTATAGTTTTTCAATGCTTCCTTGCTCTCCCCCTGTTTTAGTGATTTACTTTGGAAAATCGTATGTGCAGTGTAAGCAATCCTTTCCTTTTGCTGTACAACAGAGAAATACCTTATGCTGAAAGATAATTATTATTTGCTAGAGAAAGTTCTGTTCGAGGGTGGGCTGATGTCTCAGCGCTCAGCATTTCAGCATTTCAGCATTTTCTTGTCCATCTATGAATTATTTACAGGTATGCAAAATACCCAATAATATAACCATTAAGAAGAGAGAGATAAATTTGTTTTCTCCTATTTATTGTGTAGGAATACTTTTCAGGGCATAAAACATTTAAGAACATTTAACATGGCTTCTTAACGCCACCACATGTGAGTACTAGAAAAGCACTATAGGAACATGAAGTTGTCAGCTGTCACTAGGGGCTGAATACATTCTGACTGAATAAACAATTCCTGGTATCGTGATATCAAGAGAAATGTTCATTTATCAAATTGTATGTTCTTTAGAATCAGCACCAGATTTTTCCTTCCAAGAAGTTTACAGTCATTTGCTGAACTTTGATGTTACTTTCTTTGGAGTGGACTTTGCCTTGTTGTCAGCTCCTTTGGAAAATGAAAGGTGGAATCTGATTGGTTGCTATCGGCAGCTAAGCCAGTTCTACTTTACACCAGTTTGATAAATCTCCCCCAATGTGTTTCAGGTAACACCTTAAAGACCAGGCCACTTTTTGCCTTAAGGACCGATCCCCATTTTTCAAATATAGTTTGTGCCATTTTACTTATTTTTAGCTTGCTAAATCCCCGCTAGGTGTGCTATATATTATTGTCTTCCTCTGTACTGACCTCTGTATTTTACCTGTCAGTATTACAGTGATAATTCACTAGTTTACCCTGTCTCTAGTAGGGCCTAATAGGCTTCCATACATGACAATCCATTGGAATCTATAACCACATTGTGGGGGGGCCTTGTGGGGTACATAGGGAGCCTCTCTCTTTGTAAATTGCTTAGATGCTGTGGTTGCTGTTCACCAAAGTATCTAAGGGGTAAAACAGCCAGGATCAGAGTTAGCTTCAATTTTGGCCATTGCAGAAGCAGCTTGGCTGTGTATTATAGCTGTATTATAGCTGGCTCCGGCTGTGGTGGTACAGGC
This sequence comes from Rhinella marina, assembly GCA_900303285.1. Taxonomy (NCBI): domain Eukaryota; kingdom Metazoa; phylum Chordata; class Amphibia; order Anura; family Bufonidae; genus Rhinella; species Rhinella marina. Next base: position 11,549 of record ONZH01011087.1, read on the forward strand.
TCAGCTCCAGAGCCCAGGCCATGCCCTCACTATACATCTGCCTATACCCAGACCATAAAGTCACAGTGTTTAGCAACACATGTGTACATGATTTTGCGTTTAGGAGTTAAAATACATTACTGTGCAAAAGTTTCATGCAGTTATGGAAAAATGCTGAAAAAGTAAATGCTTTTCAAAAATAGAAGTGTTAATAGTTTATTCTGCAGCAGGACAAAGATACAACAAATGCCTTTAAGAGCTATCGTCAGCATAAAGAAGAAAAAGGAGTCCTGAAAATGATGATATTGGCCTCACAGAGCCCTTATCTAAACATCATTGAGTCTGTCTGGGATAACAATAAGAGATAGAAGGATCTGAGCAAGCTTACGTCCACAAAAAATATCTGGTTAGTCCTCCAAGATGTTTGGAACAACCTCCCTGCTGGATCCTTCAAAAACTGTGTAGAAATGTACATAGAAGAATAGATGCGATTTTGAATTTAATGGGTGGTGACACCAAATATTTATGTGATTTATATTTCACTTGTGTTCATTCACTTTGCATTTTGTTAAATGATAAAAATAAAGTATTAACAAGTCTATTTTTAAAAGCATTCTTACTAGGCAACATTTTTCTCACACCTGCCTGAAACTTGTGCACAGTACCGTATGTCAAATAGATGCAGTCATCTTGATTACTGACATTTTGAACTCCCTGATGTTCTGATATTCTGTTATGTTTCAATGTTCAACTTGAATTATACATGTCAGCCGTGGCCCTTTAAGACTATATAAAAAACTTGCATTATTATGTTTAAATGTGTTGTCTGAGATAATTAAAGGCTCAGACAACCCCTACAATGAAAATTTAAAAAAATCATATACTTACCCCTTACTCCAGTGGCTCTCTTCTGGTACTCCTGTTTGTCTGACCACTGCAGCCCATCACTGTCCTTGCACATCACTGCTGCTGTTTGAAAGCAAATACCGGCAGGAATATCAAAGGAATGCCCAAGAGAATGACACTAGAGTAAGAGGTGAGTACATGATGGATTTTCATTTTCAGATATTGTAGATATTGTCCCAGATTTTTAATTATCTCCAGCCAAAATAAAAGAAATTCCAGCAGAAAATAATTTCCACCTCCTATTTATGGACGTGTCCCTCTTTTTTCCCATACTGCCTCTTTTTAGAAAAGAATAATGCATGATTCTGCCTGCCATGCTGTCTGCCTGCTGTCTGCATGCAGCCTTGTGCTGACACCACATAGGGAGTTGTAATGAGCATAAATCTATTAGAATCTATTGGTATATAGACCATTTGTGAGGCTGATGCCTAGTGCAGCATCATTCATGACAATACATGCATACAATAGTCATGCAATGAGTAGGAACTGAGGAATCTGGACCCCCATTCTAGTGATAATCAAGAGGGGCAGTGGTGGGTTCCCCATAGAACAGACGTTTATCATCTAAATGCTAAATCTAAATGCCTAGATTACTGCAACATCCTCCTCTGTGGCCTTCCTTCTCGCACTCTTGCACCCCTCCAATCTATCCTCAACTCTACTGCCCGACTAATCCACCTCTCCCCCCCCCCCCGTTACTCCTCTGCCTCTCCCCTCTGCCTATCCCTTCATTGGCTCCCCATTGCCCAGCGAATTCAGTTCAAAATTCTTACAAATACATATAAAGCCGTCCACAAACTGTCCCCTCCGTACATGCCTGAGCTACTTTCCCAATACATTCCCACACGTAATCTCCGATCCTCACAAGACCTCTTTCTATCCTCCCCTCTTATCACCTCTTCCCACTATCATCTCCAGGATTTCTCGCGTGCATCCCCCATACTCTGGAACTCTCTACCCCAACATATCAGACTCTCACCTACAGTGGAATCCTTCAAAAGAAACCTGAAAACTTACCTCTTCAGACAAGCCTACAACCATTGACCCTGCTGCTGCTATACCGCCATGACCAGCTCTACCCTCACCTACTGTGTCCTTCTCCCATACCATGTAGATTGTAGACCCTCACGGGCAGGGCCCTCTCTCCTTCTGTACCAGTTTGTACTTCGTCTTGTTCATGCTTAGTGCAATTGTCTGTATGTATGTGTACTCCTTATCATATGTACAGCTCCATGGAATGAATAATAAATAATAATAATAATCTATCCTGTGCATAGGTGAGAAATATCAAATTTAGGGAACCTTTTCAACTATATCATCTTTGGAGAATAAGAAGAGATATCTGTAATAAACTGGCCAGGTACATAACGATCAGATGCACTCAGTATTAATTATACACTTGGCCAGAAGCTGCAGGTGCCCTCCTGAATTCAACTGTGGTATTTGGTTTTGCTGAGGCAGTATGTTGTTCTGCACTACAGTAGTGATGGCCTTGCCTACTTCTGTTGTTCTGGCCTACTTATGGCTTGTATTGGCCCTGCCTACTTTTGTTTCCCCACCTTCTGTCAGTGGACCACTTACAACTTGGGGCCACTTTTAGTTTTTTTAAAAGGGCACTTTAAGTTCCCAGTCTGCACCTGTTCATTAGAGTGATTTAATTAAACGGGTTGTGCCAACTTTAGAAGTTATCCCTTACATACAGGATAGGAGATAATTAAATGATCACGGGGGTCTGACCACTGGAACCCCCACTGATCCCAAGAACGGGGATCTCGGTCACTGATCTGATGGAGCAGCGGGTTGAGCATGTGCTCTTCTGCTCCATTCTTTCTCTATGGGACTACCAGAGATAGCTAAGTACAGCGCTTAGCTATTTCTGGAGGTCCCATGGAGAATGAATGTAGGAGCAGGGCACATGTCCAACCTGCTACTCCATCAGATTGGGGGAACGTGACCCTGTTCTCGTGATCGGTGGGGGTCAGACTGTGGATAGGGAATAACTTAGAAACTTGGCACAGGCTCTTTAATGCCCCTGTACAGTAAATTACCCTTTTTAGCTTCATGTTACTAATTATAACATTATGCCCATTGTTTCACAATAATGCCCCTCCGTTATCAATATATTGTTATTTCAAGTTCACTTTACTTACTGTGTACTATTGTACTGTAAATCGATCATAAGGCTAGTATATATTGAGGAACCTTTTGTTATTTAATACATTTTCTATATGTATTATATTGCCAAATATTTAAATATATATTTACTTTGATGATGGTTTTACAGTTGGTCATCATGATGAGAATCACATTTATTTCTTACAGAAAAAAGTATTATTCATACACTGGCAAGGTCTAGGCAATAGATACTGAGTCATGCAGGGAGATTTTGGAGTTCTCTTGCTATACATTTAACTTAATTTATTATTTTGTTCTGTCAACACTGATTCATTTGTTCCTGGTGACTTAGACTAGCAGCAACCAAAGTCACTGGGGACCCAAGCTTCCTTTCCTCTAAAATGTCAAAGTGCTTAGTACACAAGATATCTCCAAATAGTTTCTCGAACTTGGGAAACCTCATTCAAAACAATAGTACAGGAATGTTTCTTTAAGGGCCTATGCACACTATGCATGTTTTTTTTTGTACGCATCCGACCCTTTCACTTCAATGGGGCCGCAAAGCATTCGGACATCATGTGCTGTCTGCATCCGAAAGTCCATTCCGGGCATCCGCAAAAATATAGAATATGTCCTATTCTTGTCTACAATACAGACAAGGATAGGACTGTTCTATTATGGCCTGGACATTCCATTCTGCAAAATGCGGAATACATGCGGCCAGTATCCGTGCTTTTTGGATTCACAATTTGAACACTGCAAAACAGGCTATGATCATGTGCATTGACCCTAAATGTGATGCTAAATAAGTACTAGAAAGTAAATAGTGTTTTGTGAAAATACATCTATCTTATTAATCCTTTTAAAGACTTTTGGCTATTTTCAATTTTTTTTTGCTTCCCCGTTTTTTACTCCTTGTCTTCCTGGAGCCATAACATTTTGTTTTTCCATTCACATAGCCATATGAGGGCTTGTTCTTGGAAGGACAAGTTGTACTTTCTAATAGCACCATTCAATGTAGTGGGAAGCTGCAAATAAATTCCAAATGGGATGGAATCGGAATAAAACGCAATTGCGCCACAGTTTTATGACTTTCATTTTTACAACATTCTATGTGACATAAAGGTAACCCGTTCCCTTAATTCTCTAGGTAAGTACAATGACCACATTTATATCTTGTCTTTTAATACTGAAAAAAAATAAAAACTTTGGAAAAATATTTATTTTTTGCATTCTATCTAGAGATGAGCGAATTTTTCAAAAATTCGATTCGGCTGGTTCACCGAATTTTCTGGAAAGATTTGTTTAGATCCGAATAAATTCATGGAGAATCGCGTTAAAAAACGGTTACTTCCGGGCTGCAGAGAGCCTGTATAGTGGTGTAGAACACTGTGACTTGCAGTAACACGCATTGGGAGTCTGCTGTGGTAGTGAAACAATACTGTGAGCCAGTATGACACGCAGATAACAGGCGTCGCTCTTAGAATCGCTGCACACTTTATGTATTTGGGCAGTTATGGGGCCAAAACTCACCAAAAACCTCAAGTCTGAACTCAGCCTTACAGGTCAATGTTAGCACCAGCTATAAAGAACCGTGCAGTAGGCCCAAGATCCTACTATAGAGTGAAAGAGCGCACTCTTTTTACACTAATTCACTGATTCCACATAGATTTCTTACAGAACATGTTCTATTACACGCTTAAACTAGCAGAGCCCCCCCCCCAGACAGTGTGAAGATGGCAGTGACAGCAGCATCAGGAGACCACAGAATGGCACGACAACAGTGTATAGGAGGTAGTGGAAGCTGTAGCATCAAGAGACCACAAAGTGGCATGACGACAGTGTATAGGAGGCAGTGGCAGCAGCTGTAGCATCAAGAGACCACAGAGTGGTACAATGATAGTGTAGAGGAGGCAGCGACAGCAGCTGTAGCATCAGGAGATCACAGAGTGGCACAACGACAGAGTAGGTTGACAAGATTGAAAACGTCATTAAGTAGAATTTCGCAGTCACAGACAGGCCCAATGAAAATACTGCAAATGACAGTAGTGAAGAACTATGAAGTTACACAGTGGCACAACGACAGAGTAGGTGAACAAGATTGAAAATGTCAATCAGTAGAATTTCGCAGTCAAAGACAGGCCCAATGAAAAGACTGCAAATGACAGTAGTGAAGAACTATGAAGTTACACAGTGGCACAACGACAGAGTAGGTGGACAAGATTGAAAACATCAATCAGTAGAATTTCGCAGTCACAGAAGGCCCAATGAAAAGACTGCAAATGACAGTAGTGAAGAACTATGAAGTTACACAGTGGCACAACGACAGAGTAGAGGAGACAGTGTCAGCAGCTGTAGCATCAGAAGACCACAGAGCGGAGTGACGACAGTATATAGGAGGCAGTGGCAGCAGCTGTAGCATCAGGAGACCACAGAGCGGAACAACGACAGTATATAGGAGGCAGTGGCAGTAGCTGTAGCATCATGAGGTCACACAGTAGCCCAATGACTGGGTGGGCAAGTGGCAGCAACCGTAGTTGCAGAATTATGAGGTCAGGCCGGAGTGGTACGATGAGGTTATGAGGCCAGAGTGGCACGACGACAGAGATGGGAAGGGAAAATTTCTCATCACCACTAATGTCTGTGCCCGAGGAATTGATGTAGACCAAGTGTCAACCGTTGTCAAGTTTGACCTGCACATTGTGCAATTGGCAGCAGTACTGTTAGAATTTTGAGGCCACAGAGTGACACAATGACAGACCGTCGAAGTGGCGGCAGCAGCAGTAGAATTTTGAGGCCACAGAGTGGCACAATGACAGAGTGTGGAAGTGGCAGCAGCAGTCGTAAAATTTGGAGGCCACAGAGTGGCACAATGACAGAGTGTGGAAGTTGCAGCAGGAGTAGAATTTAGAAGCCAGGGTGGTACGAAGACAGAGATAGGAAGGTAAAAGTTCTCATAACCACTAATGTCTTTGCCAGAGGAATTGACATAGAACAAGTGTCAACCGTTGTCAATTTGACCTGCCTGAGACAGTAGAAGGTGTGACAGAGTGGCATGACGACAGTGTAGAGGAGGCAGTGGCAGTAGCTGTAGCATTATGAGGCCACAGCGTGGCACAATGACAGAGTGTGGAAGTTTCAGCAGCAGTCGTAAAATTAAACAGAGATAGGAAGGTAAAAGTTCTCATAACCACTAATGTCTGTGCCAGAGGAATTGACGTAGAACAAGTGTCAACCGTTGTCAATTTTAATTTCCAAGTCAGAGGCTCACCGAGCAAATATCACATGTCAGTAAGTAAAATTTCTGTGTCCCCAAAATCACAAATGTCTGTAAGTTTAATTTCCGACTCAGAGGCCCACCGAGCAAATATCAAATGTCTGTAAGTTTAATTTCCAGGCAACAGATTAGTCAGACGACATTATGGAGCCAGTAGTAGTAGTAGCAGCAACAGCAGCATGGGCAGACTACAGAATGGTACAATGACATTATGTAGGCAGTAGCAGCATCAGCAGACTATATAGTAGCATGACGACAGTGTGGGGAGGTGGGTGGCAATAACACTACCCGGTGACGATGGTGGGTGTAAGAAGGAGCATCAGATGTGTGGCATCAGGTGGGTGGCAGCATCAGAGTATTTGGTGAGGCAGGTAGCCAGCCAGAAGAAACAGTCAAAAAACAGCATGAATGATCTAATGTGACGCATCAGGCATTGGTGGTTGGAAATGCTGGCTAATCCACGCCTGATTCATCTTGACAAAGGTGAGTCTCTCCACATTTTGGGTGGACAGGGGAGTTCTTGGTATAACTATGGCCCCTGCTGCATTAAACACCCGCTCTGATGCCACACTACTGGGCGGGCAGGACAGCTTCTCCAGTGCAAATTTGGCCAGTTGCGGCCACAAATCCAGTTTGGCTGCCCAGTAGTCCAGTGGATCTTCAATGTGGGGTGACAGTGTGCTGTCCAAGTAGGCCACCACCTGCTGGTTCAGGGTCTGCTCCAGGTCTAGCTGCTGCTGCTGGTGAGTACTTTCCTCACTAGGCGGGTGAAGAAAGCTGCTCATCAGCGACTCCAGACTCAAGTTGTTGCTGATGGAGCTGGTACTGCTCCTACCCCCCCCCCCCACAGCAGAGGTACGTGAGCGACCCCCCGGTCAGACCTGAGAGAGGATAGACGATGACGCAGATAGGCAGCAGCCAACTGACCACATAGGATGTCTCTATAGTACTTCAGTTTGTCCTCCCTCTCAGCAGGTGAAAAAAGGCCCCCATTTTAGACCGGTAGCGAGGGTCCAAGAGGGTGGAGAGCCAGAAGTCATCCCTCTGCCGGATGGTGACTATTCGGCTGTCACTACCCAGGCAAATCAGCATGCAGCGGGTCATCTGCGCAAGTGACTCGGAGGGACTCCCTGCCTCCAACTCCACTGTATACTGCCATGGTGTCTCTGGGTCATCTGCCTCATCTTCCTCATCTCCCTCTACCTTCTATGGCTGCTCCTGATCCTGCTCCTCCTCTTCTGTCACCTGGGTAGAAAAAACACTAATTTCAACAGACTTTGCTTGTGCTCCAATGTCCTCCTCCTCCTCCAGTTCAGCCCCCACCGGACTCATGTGGCCATGAGATATAGTCACCACATCTCCACTCCCCTGACCAGACAGATTTTGCAGCATCTGTTCCAGGACATGAAGCAGTGGAATGACGTTGTTCATGCCGTATTCCTGGCGACTGACAAATAACGTGGCCTCCTTAAAGGGCCTGAGCAAGCGGCAGGTATCACGCATGAGCTGCCACTGGCTGACATCAAAATTACACAGGGGAGTACTCCTGTCCGCTTGGATCTTCAAGAAATCATTATTGGCCTTTCTCTATTCGTATAGTCGGTCCAACATATGGAGGGTGGAATTCCAACGGGTGGAAACGTCACATATCAGCCTATGTTGGAGATGCCGTTCTGCCACTGCAGCTCAAGGAGGGTGTGCTTGGCGGTGTAGGAATGGCTGAAGTGCATGCAAAGTTTCCTGGCCATTTTTAGAATGTTTTGCAGATGGGTGAAAGACTTGAGGAACCGTTTGACAACCAGATTAAATACGTGCGCCATTCAGGGTGCATGGCTCAGCCCTCCTTGGCGCAGCGCGGACTCCATGTTCTTTCCGTTGTCTGTCACCATGGTTCCGATTTTAAGTTGTCGCTGAAAGCCAAGAATCGATTTCTTCATTCATGATGCGGAGCAGTTCCTCCCCTGTATGACGTCGTTCGCCCAGGCAAACCAGGTGTAGAACTGCATGACACCACCGTGCCCTGCATATGTGATATGCTGGAGGAGCACTATGACTTGTCCCTGCAGTGGAGGCTGAGGTGGTGGAAAAGGAGGCGGACATTGGATCAGGATCAGCAGTTTGACAACGAAGAGGGGAAAGTGGCGTCACCTGTCCAAGTTGCTTGTGTGGCTCGGCAGGAAGCACATTCACCCACTTCGCCATAAAGAACACGTACTGTCTCTGACCGTAGTTACAACTCCACACGTTGGCGCTGCCGTGCATTTTGGAAGACACCGACAGGCTCAAGGACTGGCCCACTTTCTCTTCTACATATTTGTGCAGGGCTGGTACTGCCTTTTTTGCAAAGAAATGACGGCTTGGGACTCTCCACCTCGGCTCAGCACAAGCCATCAGTTCTCTGAACGGTGCAGAGTCCACCACTTGAAAAGGGAGGGAATGCAGCACCAGCAACTTGGATAGGAGCATGGTCAGCTTCTGCACCATAGGATGGCATACTGCTGTCTCTTGGCAATCGCCTCGTTGAACGACTGCCGGCGTAATGAGTGGCGAGGAATAAGAGGACCAGGAGCATCAGGACCGGTAGAGAATGGGAAAGACAGACAGCTCCCTTCGGCAGAGGTGCTGGAGCCTTGACTGCCTGAAATGGGATTCTTGCCATTGGGTGATGCTGCTGTTGCTGCGGCAGACTGGACCACCACATCTGAGCCACGGTTTTCCCAGGCCACTTTTTGGTGACGAATGCATATGTTGGAGCAGGACCATGGTGCCAACATTAGCACCCTGGCCACGCTTCACTTTCTGCCCACAGATTCTACATATAGCCATGTTCACCTCCTCCGGCGGCTTGAAGAAAAACTGCCACACCGCCAAGTAGGTGATTTTACCACCAACACTCCGCACTGACTGATTGCTACCTCCGCTGCCTCGGTGAGCCCCTGCGCCGCTATTTTCAAGGCCGGAAAGCACCTGCGAAGAGGGTGGTCTACCCTGTGCCTGTTTGGCTCCCGACTTCGCACTGCTGCCACTCTGCTGACTCCTGGCCACACTACCGACTTGCTGGCTGCACCGCTGCCTGACACGCAAGCTGCCAACCTCTTCTCCCAATGATGATGATGAAGCCCTTGCTTCACCACGTCACTGATGTCCTCCTCAACTGTCTCGGTGTACAAAGCCTGACCGCTCTCAACATAACCTCCCACTCCACTCTCCTAATCAGTACTTGCCCGCCTACTGGAAGAAGCAGCGGATGTCTGCCCCACCTCTTGGCTTCCCAGTAGCTGCTGACTGTCCTCAAGTAGTTCATCCTCGCTGTATAGTTGCGCAGAGCCCACAGCATATACAACTTCTCTGGCTGAGGGAACCGAAAAGGACAAAGGCAGGTTGAGACAGGTGAGGGCACTGGACCTGCTCCCGGGCCATGCCAACTAAGGGTTGTGTCTGACGAACC
>ONZH01011088.1:0-26722 GCA_900303285.1 Rhinella marina
TAAGTTTTTCCTCTCAGTTATATATTATACATTGCAGTGCAAAATTGTGTCGTGTGCTGCACACTAGCCAGAGTGTAGAAAATATACGTTTTGTCTCTCAGTTATATTTTATACAGTGCAGTGAAAAATTCTGTTGTGTGCTGCACACGAGCCGGAGTGTAGAAAATATATGTTTTTCCTCTCAGACATACAGTATATACTACAGTGCAGTACAAAATTCTGTCGTGTGCTGCACACTAGCCGGAGTGGTAGAAATATACGTTTTGTCTCTCAGTTATATATTATACAGTGCAGTGAAAATTCTGTTGTGTGCTGCACACGAGCCGGAGTGTAGAAAATATATGTTTTTCCTCTCAGACATACAGTATATACTACAGTGCAGTACAAAATTCTGTCGTGTGCTGCACACTAGCCGGAGTGTAGAAAATATACGTTTTGTCTCTCAGTTATATATTATACAGTGCAGTGAAAAATTCTGTCGTGTGCTGCACACTAGCCAGAGTGTAGAAAATATATGTTTTTCCTCTCAGTCTTATATACTAACGTGCAGTGCAAAATTCTGTCGTGTGCTGCACACTAGCCAGAGTGTAGAAAATATACGTTTTGTCTCTCAGTTATATATTATACAGTGCAGTGAAAAATTCTGTCGTGTGCTGCACACTAGCCGGAATGTAGAAAATATATGTTTTTCCTCTCAGTTATTTATCCTACAGTGCAGTAAAAAACTGAGTGGTTTGTGGTGCAATAGCCACCGTCTAAATACTACGTTTTTCCTCTCAGTCATATATACTACAGTGCAGTGTAAAATTGTGTCGTGTGCTGCACACTAGCTGGAGTGTAGAAAATATACGTTTTTCCTCTCAGTTATATATTTTACAATGCAGTGCAAAATTCTGTCGTGTGCTGCACACTAGCCGGGGTGAAGAAAATATACGTTTTGTCTCTCAGTTATATATTATACAGTGCAGTAAAAAATTCTGTCGTGTCCTGCACACTTGTCGGAGAGTAGAAAATATACATTTTTTCTCTCAGTTATAAATTATACAGTGCAGTGAAAAATTCTGTCATGTGCTGCACACTAGCAGGAGTGTAGAAAATATATGTTTTGTCTCTCAGTTATATATTATACAGTGCAGTGCAAAATTCTTTTGTGTGCTGCACACTAGCCGGAGTGTAGAAAATATATGTTTTTCCTCTCAGTCATCTATACTACAGTGCAGTGCAAAATTCTGTCGTGTGCTGCACACTAGCTGGAGTGTAGAAAATATACGTTTTTCCTCCCAGTCATATATACTACAGTGCAGTGCAAAATTCTGTCGTGTGCTACACAATAGCTGGAGTATAGAAAATATAAGTTTTTCCTCTTAGTTATATATCCTACAGTGCAGTGCAAAATTCTGTCGTGTGCTGCACACTAGCCGGGGTGAAGAAAATATACGTTTTGTCTCTCAGTTATATATTATACAGTGCAGTGAAAAATTATGTCGTGTGCTGCACACTAGCCGGAGTGTAGAAAATATAAGTTTTTCCTCCCAGTCATATATACTACAGTGCAGTGCAAAATTCTGTTGTGTGCTGCACACTAGCCGGAGTGTAGAAAATATTTGTTTTTCCTCTCAGTCATTTATACTACAGTGCAGTGCAAAATTCTGTCGTGTGCTGCACACTAGCCGGAGTGTAGAAAATATACGTTTTTCCTCTGTTATATATTATACAGTGCAATAAAAAATTGAGTGGTTAGTGGTGCAATAGCCGCCGTCTAAATACTACGTTTTTCCTCTCAGTCATATATACTACAGGGCAGTGTGAAATTGAGTCCTGTGCTGAACACTAGCTGGAGTGTAGAAAATATACGTTTTTCCTCTCATTCATTTATACTACAGTGCAGTGCAAAATTCTGTCGTGTGCTGCACACTAGCCGGAGTGTAGAAAATATACAATGTCTCTCAGTTATATATTATACAGTGCAGTGAAAAATTCTGTCGTGTGCTGCACACAAGTCGGAGTGTAGAAAATATATGTTTTTCCTCTGTTATATATTATACAGTGCAATAAAAAATTGAGTGGTTTGTGGTGCAATAGCCGCCGTCTAAATACTACGTTTTTCCTCTCAGTCATATATACTACAGGGCAGTGTGAAATTGAGTCCTGTGCTGAACACTAGCTGGAGTGTAGAAAATATACGTTTTTCCTCTCATTCATTTATACTACAGTGCAGTGCAAAATTCTGTCGTGTGCTGCACACTAGCCGGAGTGTAGAAAATATACAATGTCTCTCAGTTATATATTATACAGTGCAGTGAAAAATTCTGTCGTGTGCTGCACACTAGCCGGAGAGTAGAATATATACGTTTTTCCTCTCAGTTGTATATCCTACAGTGCAGTGTGAAATTGTGTCGTGTGTTGCACACTAGCCAGAGTGTAGAAAATATACATTTTTCCTCTTAGTTATATATCATACAGTGCAGTGTGAAATTCTGTCGTGTTCTGCACACTAGCCGGAGTGTAGAAAATATAATTTTTTCCTCTCAGTTATATATTATACAGTGCAGTAAAAATTCTGTCGTGTGCTGCACACTAGCCAGAGTGTAGAAAATATATGTTTTTCCTCTCAGTCATATACTACAGTGCAGTGCAAAATTCTGTCGTGTGCTGCACACTAGCCGGAGTGTAGAAAATATGCGTTTTTTCCTCTCAGTTGTATATCCTACAGTGCAGTGAAAAATTGAGTGGTTTGCGGTGCAATAGCCGCCATCTAAAGACTACCTTTTTCCTCTCAGTCATATATACTACAGTGCAGTGTGAAATTGTGTCGTGTGCTGCACACTAGCCGGAGTGTAGAAAATATACGTTTTTCCTCTCAGTTATATATTATACAGTGCAGTGTGAAATTCTGTCGTGTTCTGCACACTAGCCGGAGTGTAGAAAATATAAGTTTTTCCTCTCAGTTATATATTATACAGTGCAGTGAAAAATTCTGTCGTGTGCTTCACACGAGCCGGAGTGTAGAAAATATGCGTTTTTCCTCTCAGACATACAGTATATACTACAGTGCAGTGCAAAATTCTGTCGTGTGCTGCACACTAGCCGGAGTGTAGAAAATATAAGTTTTTCCTCTGTTATATATTATTCAGTGCAGTGCAAAATTCTGTTGTGTGCTGCACACTAGCCGGAGTGTAGAAAACATGAGTTTTTTCTCTGAGTTATGTATCATACATTGCAGTGAAAAATTGAGTGGTTTGCGGTACAATAGCCGCCGTCTAAAGACTACGTTTTTTCTCTCAGTTATATATCATACAGTCAGTGAACATACAAAATGTTGAACCCCAGGGCTAAGGGTCGAGGACGAGGGCGTCGGCTTTCAAGTAGTGTAGGGGGCAGAGGCCATGGTCCTGGGCAGGGTGACACAGTACATGTTGATGAGGGAGCAGTGGAACGCCGCAGAGTTTTGCTCCCTAACTTCATCTCGCAACTTACTGGTTCACGTGGTACACCACTACTTAAACCACAACAGTGCGAAGAGGTGATGACGTGGATAGCGGATAATGCGTCCAGCTCAACCTCTTTCCCCCCAGCCTGCCCCCCCCACGGAAAGTATGGATTCAGATCTGGGATACTCACAGGAACTCTTTTCAGGACCCTACCCAGAGACACAAACCACTGCTCAACAGCAACCTGAGCAGTTGCTCTGTCCCGATGCCCAAAATTTAGAACTTTCACAGTCTGTGGGTGATGAGAGTGTGGACTTAGTGCAAGTAGTGCGTGAAGAGGTGTTGGATGATGATCCCTATAGGCTTTCCGCAACCTGATGACGGTGGCTGTCCCCTCGGTACTTGGTCCCCAGCTGCCACTATTTTTCCCGATCTGCCGTCCCAGCCCTACACCAGCACGTGTCAGAGAACATCATCCGTGCTCTGATCAACGCGGTTACTGAGGAGGTCCACCTAACCCCGGACACATGGACAAGTACTGACGGGTAGGGACACTATATCTCACGGACGGCACATTGGGTTAACTTGGTGGAGGCTGGGACCGAGTCTGACCCTGGGGCCGCTCATGTGCTGCCCACACCGAGGATTGCGGGGCTGCCTCGGTCACAGTTTCTCAGGCTTATTATGCCTCTTCCTCCAATCCCTCCTTCTCCTCTCAATTACCATCCGTGAGCACGGCGCCTTCAGTCTGTAGCTCCAGGCGCAGGTGCACTGCAGTGGGTAAGCGACAACAGGCAGTGCTTAAACTGCTGAGCTTAGGTGACAAGAGGCACACCACCCAAGAGCTGTTACAGGGCATCACAGCGCAGACTGATCTTTGGCTGGGGTTGGTTGTGTGTGACTACGGGCGTAACCTGGTGGCGGCTCTGCAACTCGGCAGACTCACACATGTGCCATGCCTGGCCCACGTGTTCAATCTTGTGGTTCAGCGGTTTTTCAAGACCTACCCCAATTTGTCTGAATTGCTCACCAAGGTGCAACACATCTGTGCGCATTTCCGTAAGTCAACCACAGATGCTGCCACCCTTAGGGCAGTGCAACGGCGCTTACAACTGCCAGCTCACCGACTGTTGTGCGACGTGCCCACGCGATGGAATTCCACATTACACATGTTAGCCAGGGTTTACCAGCACCGCAGAGCCATTGTAGACTGCCAGATGACAACTTCCACGAGAACTGGTAGTCAGGTTAGTCAGCTTCCTCAAGTCTACAATTAGGAGTGGACATGGATGTCTGATATCTGTCAGGTGTTAAGCCACTTTGATGAGTCAACGCAGATGGTCAGCGGCGATGCCGCCATTATCAGCGTCACCATCCCGCTGCTTTGTCTGCTGAAAAACTCACTGCTCAGCATGAAATCAGAGGCTTTGCGCTTGTCACAGGAGATGGGTGTAGAAGATATGTTGCTTTATAGCCAGAGTACCCTCAGGTCTGCTTCTCAGCGCGTATTGGAGGATGAGGAGGATGAGGAGGAAGAGGAGGAAGAGATGGAGACTGTTGGCGAGACTGAAGAGGGTACCTATGCTCATTCCTTCTTATCTGTTGAGCGTGTATGGGCTGAAGAGGAGGAGTTGGAGGAGGAGGAAATGGAGAGTCAGCCTACTGAGGAAAGGGAATTCTTGCGTGTTGGGACTCTTGCGCACATGGTTGACTTCATGTTAGGCTGCCTTTCCCGTGACTCTCGCATTAAAAACATTTTTGCCAACACCGATTACTGGGTGTTTACCCTCCTGGACCCCCGGTACACTCAGAACTTTTTCCACTCTCATTCCTGTAGAGGAAAGGAGTACGAGAGTGAATCAATATCAACAGGCCCTGGTGCACAAGCTGAAACTATCCTTCCGATCTAACACCGCTAGCGGCAGAGGATGTGGTTCTGTGGGCCAACTTGCGGGGGAGAGGAGGGGAGCAGGCAGCTTGTCAAGCGCTGGCAGGGGAACACTGTCCAAGGCCTTTGCCAGTTTTATGTCACCCCAGCAAGACTATGTCACCCGTCCCCAGTCTAGGCAGAGTAGGGGGGAGCTGTTCAGAAAGATGGTGAGGGAGTACCTAGCTGACCATACCAACGTCCTGCATGATCACTCTGCTCCATACAACTACTGGGTTGCAAAGCTGGACACGTGACCCGAACTGGCGCTGTACGCCTTGGAGGTGCTGGCCTGCCCTGCCGCTAGCGCATTGTCAGAGCGGGTCTTCAGTGCAGCTGGTGGCATCATCACTGACAAGCGTACACGCCTGTCAACTGACAGCGCTGACAGGCTGCCGCTTATTAAAATGAATAAAGCCTGGATTTCACCGGAATTCAAATCTCCACCGGGGGAAAGCAGCTCAACATGAAGATTCTTCATGTATCCTCTCCTCTCCTCCTCCTCCTCCTTCTCTTCTTACACAAACGCTGAGCCAACAGGCAATTTTTCAGAGGGCCAACTGGCTCTCTTTTCAAACAATGTTTAGGGAGGGCCACCTACAGGCCCTCTGTCCAATCAATTTTTAGGAGGGTCAACTACAGACACTCAATCAATTTTTTAGGAGGGTCAACTACAGACACTCAAAAACAATTTTTTAGGAGGGTCAACTACAGACACTCAAAAACAATTTTTCAGGAGGGTCAACTACAGACACTAAAATTTTTTTTTAGGAGAGTCAACTTCAAACAGCCATTTGACTGCAATCTCAGTCTGCCAAAGGCATTGGTGGGTTCACCGCCATGCTGTGTCAGGGTAAAATTTTATGTGCTTCACCTGCTTCACATAACTCAGTCTCAACTCAGTCTCACTTGGTCACTCTGTTGTCACCGCCATGCTTTGTCAGGGTAAAATTTTATGTGGTTCACCTGCTAACTCAGTCTCACTTGGTCACTCTGTTGTCACCGCCATGCTGTGTCAGGGTAAAATTTTATGTGCTTCACCTGCTAACTCAGTCTCACTTGGTCACTCTGTTGTCCCCGCCATG
The DNA here is from genome assembly GCA_900303285.1 of Rhinella marina. Lineage (NCBI taxonomy): Eukaryota > Metazoa > Chordata > Amphibia > Anura > Bufonidae > Rhinella > Rhinella marina. Next base: position 6,444 of record ONZH01011088.1, read on the forward strand.
CTGTGTCAGGGTAAAATTTTATGTGGTTCACCTGCTAACTCAGTCTCACTTGGTCACTGTGTTGTCACCGCCATGCTGTGTCAGGGTAAAATTTTATGTGGTTCACCTGCTAACTCAGTCTCACTTGGTCACTCTGTTTTCCCCGCCATGCTGTGTCAGGGTAAAATTTTATGTCCTTCACCTGCTAACTCAGTCTCACTTGGTCACTCTGTTGTCCCCGCCATGCTGTGTCAGGGTAAAATTTTATGTGGTTCACCTGCTAACTCAGTCTCACTTGGTCACTCTGTTGTCACCGCCATGCTGTGTCAGGGTAACATTTTATGTGCTTCACCTGCTAACTCAGTCTCACTTGGTCACTCTGGGTTCACTGCCATGCTGTGTCAGGGTAAAATTTTATGTGGTTCACTTGCTAACTCAGTCTCACTTGGTCACTCTGTTGTCACCGCCATGCTTTGTCAGGGTAAAATTTTATGTGCTTCACCTGCTAACTTAGTCTAACTAGGTCACTCTGTTGTCACCGGCATTTTGTGTCAGGGTAACTGTTTGGGTGGCTCACCTGCTACCTCATCTAACTTGGTCACTTGTTGGTGTCACCGGCATGCTGTGTCAGGCTACAAGTTTGGGTGGCTCATCTGCTAACTCATCTAACTTGGTCACTTGGTGGTGTCACCGCCATGCTGTGTCAGGCTAAATGTTTGGGTGGCTCACCTGCTACCTCATCTAACTTGGTCACTTGGTGGTGTCACCACCACGCTGTGTCAGGCTACATGTTTGGGTGGCTCACCTACTACCTCATCTAACTTGGTCACTTGGTGGTGTCACTGCCATGCTGTGTCAGGCTAAATTTTTGGGTGGCTCACCTGCTACCTCAGTCTAACTTGGTCACTTGGCGGTGTCACCGCCATGCTGTGTCAGGGTAAATTTTTGGGTGGCTCAACCTGCTACCTCATCTAACTTGGTCACTTGGTGGTGTCACCGCCATGCTGTGTCAGGCTACATGTTTGGGTGGCTCACCTGCTAACTCATCTAACTTGGTCACTTGGTGGTGTCACTGCCATGCTGTGTTAGGCTAAATTTTTGGGTGGCTCACCTGCTACCTCATCTAACTTGGTCACTTGTTGGTGTCACCGCCATGCTGTGTCAGGCTAAATGTTTGGGTGGCTCACCTGCTACCTCATCTAACTTGGTCACTTGGTGGTGTCACCGCCATGCTGTGTCAGGCTAAATTTTTGCGTGGCTCACCTGCTACCTCATCTAACTTGGTCACTCTGTTGTCACCGCCATGCTGTGTCAGGCTAAATTTTTGGGTGGTTCAGCTGCTATCTTAGTCTAACCAAGCCATTCTGGGGTTCACCGATATGCTGTAAACTGCAATCTCAGTCTTAACAAGTAATCCTGGGGTTCACCCCCATGCTGTAAACTGCAATCTCAGTCAAACTATGTAATTTAGGGGTTCACCACCAAGGTGTGCCAGACTACAGTTTTAGCGGGTTCACCTGCAATCTCAGTCACAGACTGTCATTCAGGGGTGCAACACCATGCTTTTTCAAACCAATTGTTTCTGAGGGTCACCTCCTAGCTCTCACCCACGATTTTTTGGAGGCTCGCCACTACACTGTCGCCCAAAATTGTCTTGAGGGTCACCGGAGGCCTCTCCCCCACAACTTCAAGGAGGGTTACTTCCCGGCCCTGGCACACAAACATTGTCTTGAGGGGCACTAAAAGGCTCTGAACCCACCCACGTGTGGAGACTAATAGGTGGGTGCAGTGTGCGTCTTAGCCCGTCTGGAATTAGGAAAGCTGGGCACTGTGCTTGGAGGTGTTTGTGTCTGCTGTGGATAGGGTGGGTGTGGGGTGCGTGTTTGCCCGTCTGGGATGGGGAGAGCTGGGCATTGTGCTGGGAGAACTTTGTGTACGCTGTGGACTACTGGATGGGTGCGGGGAGGGAGACGCTTATGCCTGCGTCCTGGGGCGGGGGATAGGACAGCAGTGCCAGCATGGGCAATGGTGTCACCCGCAGGCGGTGATGGACTTTCGTTGCACCTAGTTGGGTGCTTTCCTAACATGTGCCAGCGCATGTGCCTTGCCCATCTTGGTCTGGGTCAGCACAATAGTCTTGCGGGTCACCACTAGGCTGTTGCCCAGAATTTGGCGTAATGGTGTGATTAGGCAGCCTCAGAGGCATCCATGCATGCTGTCCCTGCTGTTTCCTGTCCACTTCCGTGGTGTTTCCATCATTTTCTGAGGTTTCCAGGTTTTCACGCAACCTTCCCTGTGCAGAGCTTTGGTCCCCTACAAAAAATGCTCGAGTCTCCCATTGACTTCAATGGGGTTCGTTATTGAAAACGAGCACCCGAAAAAATTCGACTCGAATAAAGAGCACCCGAGCATTTTAGTGCTCGTTCATCTCTACTCGTAACAGCTCTGGGGCTAGCCGGTTTTACGCACATCCCTTGCCTGGTGCATATGCTGAATTTGGTGGTGCAGAGGTGCTGCAGAAAGTGCCGGCTGTGTGTGTGCGCTTTCAGCGTTCTCATCCTGCTGCTGCTCGCCTGACTGTGCTGCAGCGTAATTTCAGCCTTCCCGCTCACCACCTCAAATGCGACGTACCCACAAGGTGTAACTCCATCTGGTGAGCAGCAGCAGTCGATAGTGGAGTTTCAGCTACAGCACACATGGTTGAGCCGCTCTTCAGAAAAGCACCACTTCACCACCAACAAGTGGGCCTCCATGCGCTGATGCGGTGTGTGCCATGTTGCGCTGTTTCAAGTACTCCACCAACATGGCCAGTGCCAATGACACAGTACTCAGCGTTACTATCCCACTTCTATGTCTCCTTGAAAAAACACTTCAGGCGATGATGGAAGTGGCACAGGAGGAAGAGGAATGATTTCCACGGTTATCAGGCCAATCTTTCACAAGTGGCTCAGGGCGTGGGTTCCTGCAGCAACAGAGACCAGGTACACAACTGTCCAGCCAGGGCACAGTTCTGCAGGTGTAGGAGAAGGAGGATGATGAGAAGGAGGATGATGAGGAGGAGGAACCATGTTCACAGCAGGGTGGCACCAAAAGCAGCTCATGGGCATCAACGGAGCATGGCTGTGGGGATACAGAGGACACAGACAATACACCCCCCACAAAGAAAGTTTGTTGTTGCCCTGGGCAGCCTGGCACAAATGAGCGACTACATGCTGCAGTGCCTGCGCAACGACCGAGTTGTCCACATTCTAACCAGTGCTGATTACTGGGTGGCCAAGGACAACGTGTCGTCCTTAACCCTTAGGAAACCGGGACAAAAATCCCAGCGCCGTACAGCTACAGCGCTCTGATCGGGCGGGCGCAGGAGCTGTGCTCGCCCGATCAGCTACAGGGGTCCGGCAGTGGCCGATAGCCGGACTCCTGCTGTATGCCCGCGGTGCATTAACCCTCGCACAGCCGTGGTCAGCTCTGACCGCTGCACGTGCGGGTATCCTGTCGGGTTGCGATCCCCATCGGGTCCCTGCGCTGCTGTGACGGGGACTCGATGGCAGAGAAGGCAGCCCGATGCCTTCCTTAGGCATCGGGCTGCCTTCTACGGTAGCCTGTGAGATCCAGCCCCCTGGATCTCACAGGCAGCAGGCTGTAAGCGTATTACAATGTGTAATACACTTACAGCCAATGCAATACAATACAGAAGTATTTTAATGCATTGTGCAGGGGATCAGACCCCCAAAAGATAAAGTCCCAGACTGGGACAAAAAATAAAGTTAAAAAAAGAAGCTAAAAAAATAACGTTTAACAACAAAAAATAAAAGTTTCAAGAAAAAAAAAGTCATTTTCCCAAAACAAAGTTAAAAAAAATTGTAAAAAATAAAGAAAAAAAGAAAAGTAGACATATTAGGTATCGCCACGTCCATATCGACCGGCTCTATAAAAATATCACATGACCCACCCCGCTAGGTGAACTCACCTAGCTCACTCATTTTCTGATCACCTTGCCTCACAAAAATTGTAATACCAAGCGATCAAAAAGACGTATTAATCCCAAAATGGTACCAATCAAACCGTCATCTCTTCCCTCAAAAAATGAGACCCTACCTAAGACAATCGCCTGAAAAATAAAAAAAATATGTCTCTCAGAAAATGGCAACACAAAAAAAGGTTTTATTCTGTTCAAAAATGCATCTAATGTGTAAAACTTAACAAAAATAAAAATGTTAAACATTTTGGGTATCGCCGCGTCCATAACAACCTGCTCTAAAAAAATATTACATGAGATGGCCTTCCATGTGAATGCTGTAAAAAAAATTAAAAAAAACTGTGCCAAAACAGCCATTTTTTCCCTCTTTCCTCACAAAAAGTGTAATAGCAGGCGATCAAAAAGGCGTATTTACCCCAAAATGGCACAAATCACACCATCATCTTGTCCCGCAAAAAATTAGACCCTACGTAAAACAATCACCCAAAAAATAAAAAAATATGGCTCTCTGAAAATGGCAACACAAAAAAAGATTTTATTCTGTTAAAAAATGCATCTAATGTGCAAAACTTAACAAAAATAAAAATGTTAGACAGACATATTGGGTATCGCCGCGTCCGTAACAACCTGCTCTATAAAAATATAACGTGATTTGCCCCTTCGGGTGAATGCTGTAAAATAATTTTTAAAAAACTATGCCAAAACAGCTATTTTTTTTTCACCTTGACTCACAAAAAGTGTAATACCAAGCGATCAAAAAGGCATATTTATCCCAAAATGGTACCAATGAAACAGTCATCTCATCCCGCAAAAAATGAGACCCCACATAAGACAATAACTCAAAAAAATAAAAATCAATGGCTCCCGCAAACCAATCCATCAAAATCTGTGCTGCAAAATCCATATGGCGCTCCTTCTGTTCTGAGTCCTGCCATGTGCCCCGACAGCAGTTTACCACCACATATGGGGTGTTGCCGTATTCAGGACAAAATGGGGAACAAATTATGGGGTGCTTTTCTCCTGTTACCCCTTGTGAAAATGAAAAATTTGGGGCTAAAGCAACATGTTATTGGAAGAAATGAAACTTCATTTATACAACCAAGTGTTTACAAATTCCGTAAAACGCTTAGGGGGTCAAAGTGGCCAGTACCCCCCTTAATATATTCTTTGAAGGGTGTAGTTTCTAAAATGGGGTCACTTTTTGGGGGTTTCCACTCTAGGGGTACGTCAAGGTCTCTCAATTACAAAATGGTGCCTAAAAACCATTCTAGCAAAATCTGCCTCCAAAATCCGTATGGCGCTCCTTTCCTACTGACCACTGCCACAAACCCATAGAGAAGTTTATCAACACATATGGGGTATTTCTGTAAACTGCAGAATCAGAGTAATGTATATTGAGGTTTAGTTTGCTGTTAACCCTTGCTGTGTTGCAAGAAAAAAATTACTAACGTGAATAATCTACCAAAAAATAGAAATTTTGAAATTTCACCTCCATTTTCCGTTAATTCTTGTGGAACACCTCAAGGGTTAATAAAGTTTGTAACATCATTTTTTTTATAATTTGAGGGGTGTAGTTTCTAAAATGGGGTCGTGTATTAGTGGTTTCTATTAGGTAAGCCTCACAAAATCACTTTATAACTGAATTGGTGCTCAAAAAATGGTTTGGTAAATGTTGTTAAAAATGTGAAAAATTGCTTCTAAACTGCTAAGCCCTCTAACTTCCTAAAAAAATAAAATGACATTTACAAAATTATTGCAACATAAAGTAGACATATGGGGAATGTTAAGTAATAAATATTTTATGAGGTATCACTTTCTGTTTTAAAAGCAGAGAAATTGAAATTTTGAAAATTGAAAATTTTTCAAAATATTTGTTAAATTTGGGATTTTTTCATAAATAAAGGTGAAATATATTGACTCAAATTTATGACTGTCATGAAGTACAATGTGTCACGAGAAAACAATCTCAGAATGGCCTGGATAAGTAAAAGCGTTCTAAAGTTATTACCACATAAAGTGACACATGTCAGATTAGCAAAAATTGGCTTGGGATTTAAGGTGAAAAGTGGCTCAGTACTAAAAGGGTTAATGTCGTCACTGGAGCATGTGCAGTGACCGGGGTGCCGTGGTTGCTACGGGGGCGACCCTTTCCCCATCCAGGACCCTCTAAGGTGATTTTCCTTTATGTCCCAGTGGTAGGAGTGCCAAGGGGTATTTAGGCCACTCAAGTCTTTGGTGGGATTGTCACGGTGATCCTACCTTGTAAGACGAACAGGCCCCAGGCGGTGGCTCCGGCTGCAATAAATTTACTAGTAGTAGTAATTGAGGGTCGTCAGGTGGGAATGATGCACAGACTTGTATCAATGGTCCAACATAGTTTTATTAACTGGACTTTGAAAGCAGATGACTCAGTTCATCCTTCAGCTTGGTGTCCAGCAAGTGCAGCTATTGCTTATACTTGGCAGATGCTTGGAAATTCAGGTTTCAGGCTTCCTGTTATAAGCTGAGGTTACCTCCTAAGTCTGGCTTCCCTTGAGAGTATTGTAGTGCCTTATAGAAGGCTATATTACTCTGTCTTTAGGGTACAGCAGAGCTGAAGGTGCTCCACTGTCCTGCACATGTCCTCCCTGATCAGGGTACAGGGGACAACAACAACCTGACTAAACTGTCATTTCCTCCTCACTGCAGGAAGTTGGAAGAACTTAACTTCTCTCCAGCAGAGGGGGTCAGAATGGACTAAGGACCATACCATTCTGGTAAAACTACATCCGAATCTGCCATAGTATTTACTGACACCTGCTGGTCCACCAGGTACATTACATGGGAAACAGTTGCATTACATTGAATATAATACATATTAATGCTGGTGATGACATCAATGCACAGAATTACCTTTTTAGAATAGCACACAGATAGGAGCTGGTTACGCAGAGTTGTAACACTACTCTGGGGTGTTACACATGATTGAAAGATGCGTGAGTACAAGCAGAATCGCTGCTGATGGCATTTACACCTGACAGCGGGGGCTCAGTTGAAGCACCGGCGAAGACAGAGGAGGGCTCTGAGAGCATGGCTGAAATGTGGAAAAGCTTTGTCAGCTCACCACAACAACCTCATACGGAACGTCTTAGCAGAAGGCAGCATTTCAGCAACATGGTATGCGTACATATGCCTATACATACTGACTGATGGGTCTGCCCCATTTAACTTCTGGGTCTCCAAATTCAGCACATGGCCTGAGCTTGCCCTTTATGTCTTGGCGGTGCTGGTCTGGCCTGCAGCAAGTGTATTGTCCAAACGTGTGTTTAGCATGACGGGGGGAGTAATCACAGACAAGCGCAGCCATCTGTCCACAGCCAATGTGGACAAGCTCACGTTTATTAAAATGAACCAGGCATGTATCTCACAAGACTTGTCCGTACCTTGTGCTGAGTAGGCAAGTATACTGGCCGCACCCAGCCATTGTTAAACTCCAGCACACTTTCTTTTTCCCATTGTTCTGGGGTCTTCTCAAATTTATAAAAAAAAATAAAAATTAAGGGAAAAAATCAACAAAAACAGTGTTGACTACCTCCTCCTCCTCAATCACCGCTTCCACCTACACCGCCAAGTCCAACTCCTCCTCAACCTCCACTTTGACCTCCGCCTCCTAGTTCAAGATTATTATTTTGTATTTTTTTATTTTCTATGTATGTTTTTTTTTTAAGTCATTTCCCTAGCCCTCTAGCCCTTACTAAGACTATTTTACAGTCATTTTAGTGCACCAAAACTCAAGTCCCCATTGACTTCAACCCGAACTTTGACTCGAAGTTCGGGCAAACCCGAAAATCCACAGGTCTGCTCATCCCTAGGTACCAACAATTTTGTCCACGTGTGTAAAATGCTGCTATTTACACTGGACTGTGCAACTGAGAGTATGGGTAGAAATTAGTGTGGTTGTACTGTTGTCAGCTGACAAAGATATTTACCTACAGTACCCCTGCACATGGCCATAGTCCTCATGGCTGCTTTTGGAGCCCTGGGGCCACTATCATTACTATACTGTCTGAAATTGCCAAAAAGTGGCACTACCTCCACGAGCATGTAAAAATGAGGAATTTTTCAGTGGAAGCTTCTGAAATTAAGTAGAAATTGAGTAGAGTCTGCTGTGTCACAACTGGACTGTCTACCACAAATCCTGAGACCAAAACCTGCTGATTTCAAAATGTACCAAAAAAGATACACCTGTAACGTTGGGAAATTGTTGAGATAGCGCAAACCCAAGAAAGTCTGCTGTGATACCCAGTGCAGTTTGACTGTCACTGGGTTCCCCTCTATACCACCTGCTGAACCCAGTTCTCCTGAATTGACACTACTGGATCTATTAACTACTGAAAGTTACCTACTGAATAATGACAACTCAGCAGATTGTTTATGTTTTATGCTTTGTATCCCCAGTATGGTGATGTGTGGGAGCGACAGACTTAACCAACTCTGTCACTGTTTCTAGCTGCAGAGTGGATTATTTATTCCCCAACTAGCTCAGTCTAGTCTAAGAGAGTCTAGTGTTAGTAGGGAATGAGTTTGAAGGCAACGTTGCTGCTGTGAGTGAAATACTGGTAAGGAACCGTTCTCACTTAGACACAACCTCATTTGTCATTTGACGAAATCTGTATAACGCATTGCAAAAGCATTTTACAGCTATCTTACCAAAAGTATTATTGTCAGCCTTAGTTTCTGCAGTGGAAGAGCAACAAAGTACATTGAATCTAAACCTGGCCTACTATCATACAAAACCACCTGGGGAAAAATTTACACTTTACAATGCTGGAACCACGTTCTGAGACTTTTTGAAGTACTAAAACCCTCATTTTGCACTACAGTTTATTCCATGCCTTCAAAGTGTCCCTTTTGCCCCTTGAAATATAAGTGCATTAATAAACATACTAAACTGTTCCAGAAACTGCCTGGTTCCTGTATATTAGACCTCACGTTATATATGTATTATATTATTTTTTATTTATATACTTCAATATTTGGTACAATTTGGAAGGGGTACACCTGTGCAAGAAAAAAGCTGTTCCAGGAACAGGAGAGAAGCGCGCTCACCTGTGTATACGCTTGGGAGGCACAGATATGCCTACAGTAGATCTGGCATCTCAACAGTGTCCAAAATAAAATGAGAAGGCCCAGCTTCCCATAAAAGCATAGTTAACCTTTACTCTTCAAACAGATAAAATCCGGAATCCAAAAGTGACACAATGCAGAAAAATTGCGCTGAAGGCTACTCGTATTGGATATAAAACTGTGTGATCCTTACTCATGACATCAAACTTCCACTGCTGTCTCAACATGGTAGGAAATGGCTGTGATGCTGATCAGCCAATCACTGTCTGCAGCCATGATGTCATGGTGAGCCGGCGATGCGCCCCATCCTTGTTGCGCCACCGGTCTCCCGTGTCTAGCTCTGAACGGGATCGCAGCAGGCGTCCTCGTTTCCATGGTGATCAGGGAGCGAAGCGAACCTGGCAGCGTACGCTTCCTAACATACTGTACGTTCGCTTCCTTCGGGCATACAGAATGCGAAGCGAACTTGGCGGCGTACGCTTCCTGGTGCGGCCGGCAGACACCTGCCCCTTAGTGACGTATAAGCTGAGAAGGTGAGTGCGGGCATGGACAGGCCAGCGCTCACCTGTGGAGAGTCAGTATTTGGGGTCATGTGACGCTAGCCACGTCACATGACCCACCTGTGGGACTATTTAACAGGCAGTCTGCTGGCCACAGGTTGCCTGTGATTGGTCCTACTTCCAGTACTTGCTACCTGTGACTAGTGTGTTTGGACTTCGGTTTGTGTATTTGACTTCGTTCTCGTCTCATCCTCTTGTACCTCGTTACCTCTCAGATTTTTACCTCGGCTCGTGTTATTGACTTCGCTCCTATTTGCTCCCCTGGTTTTGGCGTGACTTCCTGGTTTGACCTTGGCTTGGTGATTACCCTTTGATTGTGTTCTGTCTTTTGTCTATTGTTTTCTCCCATTGTTCTCCCTCCCTGTATGCCCCAGCACGTACCTAGGATAGGGACTGTCAACAAATTGTACGCCGTTGCCTAGGATGGGCCAGGCAAGTAGGCAGGGTCAGGTTGAGTTCAGGGCTGCACATAGCCCTGAATTGTGACACATGACCTGCCTTTAAAGCAGTGATTGGATCTTACACACAAAGCCACAAGTGTCCCCCTTTGTCCATCCAAAAAGTTGTGTGGTATGGTTTATTCAGTTTAACAGAGACAGTTATAGTGTTAAATTTGGCCTGGCTACTTACTCTTGCACTATACACCAGCCATAGCACACCCTACCATACATGTTTTGGTAAGCGATTTCCATCACTGATTTTGAGCCAAAACCAGATGCGGATCTAAACACAGAACAGGTACAGATTTTTCCCTTATACCTTATGTCTGTGGTGGCTCCATTCCTGATGTTGGCTCACAATCACTGATCAAAACAATGACGTGTGAATAAGGCTTAACAAGGAACATAATGACCAAATGGCCTCAGGGCATACTGATAGCTCAATGGGTGAATATTATTGAATAATATTGGTATATAATATATCCAATTACTGGGTATATTTTGAATCTGGCTGGTAATCATATTCTCATAAAACAGTTACTTTGTCTTTACTATATCTGAACTAGTGTACAGTACTCCTTGTTTTTAACAAAGGGGTTCTCAGGGCTTTTAATATTGATGACCTATTCTCAAGATAGGTCATCAATATCAGATTGGTGGGGGTCCGACACCTAGCACACCTGACGATCAGGTGTATGAAGAGAAGGCATGCACATGCTGTCTCCCGTCTCTCTTCCTGTCTGTTGCTGTTATGTCTATGTCAAAGCAGCAGCAGAGCAGGAAGAGAGATGGAGATGGCATGTGTACACTGCGCGCTCCTTCCCTTCATACAACTGGACCCCCGTCGATCTGATATTGATGACCTATCGTGAGGATAGGTCATCAATAAAAATAACTTGGACAAGCCCTTTAATGATTTGTTTCATAATTATGCTCAGCCTTCAACTTCTGTTGTAACATTCCATATTATCATATTATATGACTCAACTACAGAGAACTATTGGAGTTTTACATTACATTTTTATTATGTTATTTTTTAAATAAAGCAACTGAATTTGTATGTTCATTGTCATTGCAGGATATCAATGCTTCCATGACAAATAGCACAGTCACAAGCAAACCACCTGTAACATTGCGACTTGTTGTCCCTGCAAGTCAGTGCGGATCTCTTATAGGAAAAGGGGGGTCAAAAATAAAAGAAATTAGAGAGGTAAGAATAAGCTTATCGTTAAAAAAACATTTAATATAGCTGTATTGTGAGTGCAAAGTCTAGCACACCATTTGGTTGAGATGCATCTTTGGTGAGCGCCTGCTGCTTTATCAAAATCTGCATTCATCCTGCTTCTAATCCTGGTCAATTTTAGGTCTCCCCTCTTATGAAAAACTGTGCCTTGTGGATTGACGCTGCTCCATCTATGAACTCACTGTTCAGCCTATCTGGTGCTGGCAGATGTAAGATGTGCTAATTTTTCATCATAAACCCACAGGAGCATTACCCAGAAAAGAGCTGTGTTCCTGGTAGATACTGTTTTCCTTTCCTGTTGGAAAGGAGACTAGCTTGCATGTCTTCTTTCCAGATACACATTATGTGGGGACACCAGCACAGCAATAGATAAGCAATCTTATTATGAAAAAGCACTGATTGAACAGGCTACTACCAGGGAGAAAATGTTGTTATGAAAAAGCACTAATTAAATCCTTGGAGGTTACCACCAAAAATCTGTGGGTAAAGTGGGTGCAAAATAGAACCTATGAAGCACAAGTTGATATATGGTATAAATATACTAATTGTATTCTAATGGACCCAAATATTCAGCAATTCATTTCAGACAAATCAAGAGAGAAATCCATATCTAAAAGCATGTGAAATTTAGCTTTCTTTTCAAAAAGATTTTAAAAAGCTGAGTGTTTCACAGTAGAAATGAGCGAATCGAAGTTTGTTGTAACAAATCAAATTTTTTTCTAAAATCACTGCTGCACATGTTACAAAGAAGAAGTAAAAAGTCCTGGAATGAGGGCTCAATTCTTCTTTCTTTCCCGCCTGTTCTTTTTGTCCCTTCAACACCACAACATAACTAAGACTCTTCTTCTTCAGCTGTATATTTTCTACTTTTCTTTTGCTCTCTTCTATTTTCTCCTCCACTTTCTCCAAAACCTTTTTCCTTCAATCTCTTTCTTCAAAAACGTTTTTTCTGAGACCTGTAACTTTATTTATTCTGGTTCCCAAAAACAATAACCGATTTTCCCATTCAGTAAAATTTGCCTATTCAAAATGACTTCTTCTCCTTCCTTCAACCAAACAAAAAATCTCTTTCTTCCATGCTATATTCCAACTTTATTCAAAAAGTCCTTATGAAAGACTGCAAAGTCCACATAAGTCTCCAAAAACGCCAAGATCTCTTCTGTATCAACAAAAGGATCTTCCATAGAAACAATCAAACTCTTCTCCTTCCCAAAATCAGCTGTTTGTACAAAAAAGTTCTTTCTCTTTTCCTTTTCCAACTTTAACCACCAAACAAATGCAAATCAACTTTAACCACCAAACAAATGTACAAATCTACACAAACATCTACACAAATTTTCTGTCTTTAAAGTAACATCAAATAATCTTCTCTTGTGGTTCTCTTGCATACAATAAATGAAATCCTTCTGTATTCCCAGCAATTCTTCAAAGATCCACAAAACATACTCTTCCAGGTTAAATCTTCCAACTGGTTCTTCCGTCAGGATCACTCTCAAACAACTCTTTTTCATCCAAAGTGGAATTAGATCTGAATTTCAGAAAAAATTGTATTTGTCCCGAAGTTGCATTTCCTTACGTTTTGTAGTAAGGAGTCATAATTTTTTAAAATGGCTGCTGCACATGTTAGAAAGAGGAAGTAAAAAGTCTGGGGTTGAGGGCTTACCCATAATGCCGGTAAGGTATGCCTTATGCGTATGATGAAGTATTGGATGCCATCAACTCGGCTCTGCTTTTCAGCAAGGACAAACTTCTAGAGAAAAGTCAGCAGCTACTGCCCAGCCAAGATGTGGAGGAAAGATCCAATGCTTCCTCCATTAGGTGGGCAAGTAGTGATGATGAGAGTTGTGTGGGAGCTGGTGTTGCGAGCTGTCAGACACACGGCCCTTAGACTGGTGTGGGTGACATCAGTGATGTACAGACAGTAACGGATGATGATGTATGTAGCTGATTGCACATGGGAGCTGGGTGAAGAGGGGATTTCATCATCATCAGGGGATGAGGATGGTAGTGGCTGGGCCAGCATGGTGCTAGCGTGGCCTGCACGGTCTCCGCCATTTCACTGCAAACTGAGCATAGGGAAAGCATGTTAGAAAGCTTTAATAGTAGAATATTGGATAGGGACAGTGCAGGGACACTGTATTGAGAGCATAGGGAGACTACAGTGACAGTGCAGGCTTAGTGTCATTGCCCTGTGCATCTTGTTCACCTTCTGGGCCATTCATTTATAATCTGTTTTGTTATACATAGACTTTATGTGCATTTTATGTAAATTCCTGTCTAAAGCCCACACTCTGGGAAGATTTAAGTGAAGGACATGAACATGTGGAGTCACTGTGGGTAGAATTACATAGAGAAAAAAAACAATAATAAAATACTGATAAAAGTTTATCATAAGCCACCTACTATACCAGAGTCCACAGAAAGTCTACTTCTAAACAAAATAGACAAGGCGGCAAATCATAATGAGGTCGTTATTATGGGGGACTTCAACTACCCCGATATAGACTGGGAAACTGAAACCTGTATATCTCATAAAGGAAACAGGTTCTTGGCAATAACCAAAGACAATTACCTTTCCCAACTGGTTCAGGACCCAACTAGAGGGACGGCCATACTGGGCTTAGTATTAACCAATAGACCTGACAGAACAACAGATGTGAAGGTTGGGGGACACCTAAGAAATAGTGACCATAAAATTCCAATTGTCATTCAAAAGAGTGTTTCTTCAGGGAGGAACATAAATACCAAACATCAAAAAAGCTAAATTTAGCCAACTAAGAGAGTCCATAGGCCTAACTAACTGGGACAAAGTCCTCAAAAATAAAAATACAGCCACAAAATGGGATATTTTTAAAAGCATCCTAATATCTAATTTTTAGAATTACATACCTTATGGGAACTGTAAAGAAAGCAATAAATGACAAAAAGAAAGCATTTTAATTAGTAAAACAGGAGGGTGGCGAGGAAGCATTGAAAAACTATAAGGAAAAAAATAGAACATGTAAAAGACAAATAAAAGCAGCCAAACTAGAGACCGAGAGAAAAACTAACCCTAATGTTCTTCAATTATATAAATAGTAAAAAGTATAAACCTGAAGGTGTCAGCCCCTTACAGAGTAATGAGGGAGGAGTTGCAGAAAGTGATAAGGAGAAAGCAAAGCTACTAAATATTTTTTTCTCCACTGTATTCACTGAGGAAAATAAACTATCAGATGAAATGCAGAATATAAAAGTAAATTCCCCAATAAAAGTGCCCTGTCTGAACCTGGAAGAAGTACAGCGGTGTCTTAAAAAGATTAAAATAGACAAATCGCCAGGACCGGATAGCATACACCCCTGTATCCTAAGAGAATTAGGTAATGTCATAGCCAGACCCTTATTTCTGAAATTTAAGAACTCTACTGACAGGGAGTGTTCCACAGGATTGGCGCATAGCAAATGTGGTGGCAATATTCAAAAAGCATCCAAAAACAGAGCCCAGTAAGTTTAACATCTGTCGTGGGTAAACTGTTTTAAGGTTTTCTAAGAGATGCTATCTTGGAGTACCTCAATGAATATAAGCAAATAACTCCATATCAGCATGTCTTCATGAGGGATTGGTCATGTCAAACCAACTTAATCAGTTTCTATGAGGAGGTAAGTTCTAGACTTGACTGCGGCAAATCAATGGATGTATTATATCTGGACTTCTCCAAAGCATTTAACACTTTACCACATTATATAAAATGAGAATGTCTGTATGTGGGTAAGTTACCTTGCTCAGTGATAGAAAACAGAGGGTGGTTATTAACGGTACACACTCAGATTGGGTCACTGTCACTAGTGGGGTACCACAGAGGTCAGTACTAGGCCCTATTCTCTTCAATATATTTATTAATGATCTGGTAGAAGGCTTGCACAGTAAAATATCATTTTTTGCAGATGACACTAAACTGTGTTAAGTAATTAACACAGAAAAGGACAGAATACTGCTACAGATGGATCTGGATAGAGTGGAGGCTTGGGCAGAGAAGTGGCAGATTTTAGTGGTTTAAAGAGAGTCTGTCACCTCATTTTCACCTATATAACTAAGAGCACTGCCCCACAGAAGATTGCATACACATCCCAGACATACCTGTGTGCACTGTGTGTCTGTGTTACATGTCCAGAAAAAGCACTTTTATTCTGCAGGAAAACAGCTACCAAGTTCCCGGCTCTGCTGCTGCAAGTGCTCAAAGCAAACCAGACTGAAGAGGGGAGGGCTGCTTTAGCTGATCATATCTTGGGATGGTAGCAGATAGAAAAATGTTTCTGACATTCTTTGAAAGCTGAAATTCCATTATATCCACTATATCAGAAGATATAACTGTTAGAAATCAAGTCAGGAGAGAAAGCTGTTTTTAGTTTCACTTTCAGCTGGGCACTTGGGAGCTGTTTTCCAGCAGAATAAAAGTGCTTTTTCTGGACATGGAATACAGACACACAGTGCACCAGGTATGTCTGGGATGTGTTTGTAATCTTCTGTGGGGCAGTGGGCAACACTGACATGGAAAAGTGTAAAAAATATGATTATTGACATTAATATTAACCCCTTCCCACCCAGCACCGTACATGTACGGCGCAGCGGGAGGGGACTTGCCGCCCAGCGCTATACTAGTACGGTGCGCTGATCGGGTGGGTGCAGGAGCTGTGCCCGCCCGATCAGCTGCGGGGGACCGGCTGTGCCCAGTAGCCGGACCCCTGCTGCGTGAAAACACCGATGCGGGCGTATTAACCCTTGATGTGCTGCGGTCAGCGATGACCGCGGCACATGCGATGTGGGCGGGAGGAAGGGGAGTCCATCGGGTCCCCGTGCTGCTGTGATGGGGACCCGATGGCTTGGATAGCAGCCCAAAGTGGAAAAAAAAGTGAAAAAAAGGAAAAAAAATAAAGTTTTACAAAAAAATAAACGTTTCAAGTAAAAAAAAAAGTACACCTTTCCCAAAATAAAGTTAAAAAAAATTGTAAAAAAAAGGGGAAAAAAGAAAAGTATACATATTAGGTATCGCCGCGTCCGTATGGACCGGCTCTATAAAAATATAGCATCATCCACCCCGCCAGGTGAACGCAGTAAAAAAAAAAAAAAAACTGTGCCAAAACAGCCATTTTTTGGTCACCTTCCCTCACAAATGTGTAATAGCAGGTGATCAAAAAGGCGTATTTAACCCAAAATGGTACCAATCAAACCATCATCTTGTCCGGCAAAAATGATACCCTACCTGAGACAATCACCCGAAATATAAAAAAAATATGGCTCTCTGAAAATGGCAACACAAAAAAAAGATTTTATTCTGTTCAAAAATAAATCTAATGTGTAAAACTTTCCAAAAATAAAAAAGGTAGACATATTTGATATCGCCACGTCTGTAACAACCTGCTCTATAAAAATATTACATGAGATGGCCCCCCAGGTGAATGCTGCAAAAAATAAAAAAATAAAAATTATGCCAAAACAACCTTTTCCCTCTTTCCTCACAAAAAGTGTAATAGCAGGCGATCAAAAAGGCGTATTTAACCCAAAATGGTACCAATCAAACCGACATCTTGTCCCGCAAAAATGATACCCTACCTGAGACAATCGCCCGAAAAATAAAAAAAATATGGCTCTCTGAAAATGGCAACACAAAAAAAGATTTTATTCTGTTCAAAAATGCATCTAATGTGTAAAACTTTCCAAAAATAAAAATGTTAGACATATTGGGTATCACCACGTCCGTAACAACCTGCTCTATAACAATATCACGTGATTTGCCCCCTCTGGTGAATGCTGTAAAAAAAAATAAAAAGAAACCATGCCAAAACAGCTATTTTTTTTCACCTTGACTCACAAAAAGTGTAATACCAAGCGATCAAAAAGTCTTATGTACCCCAAAATGGTACCAATGAAAACATCAGCTCATCCCGCAAAAAATGAGCCCCCACATAAGACAATAACTCAAAAAAATAAAAATCAGTGGCTCCCGCAAACCATTCCATCAAAATCTGTGTTGTAAAATCTATATGGCGCTCCTTCTGTTTTGAGTCCTGCCATGTGCCCCCACATCAGTTTACCACAACATATGGGGTGTTGCCGTATTCAGGAGAAAATGGGTAACAAATTATGGGGTGCTTTTCTCCTGTTACCCCTTATGAAAATAAAAAAATTGGGGCTAAAGCAACATTTTATTGGAAGAAGTGAAATTTTTCATTTTCACAGCCAAGTGTTTCCGAATTCCGTAAAACACTTAGGGGGTCAAAGTGGCCAGTACCCTCCTTAATATATTCGTTGAAGGGTGTAGTTTCCAAAATGAGGTCACTTTTTGAGGGTTTCCACTGTAGGGGTACGTCAGGGTCTCTCAATTACAAAATGGTGCCTAAAAACTATTCTAGCAAAATCTGCCTCCAAAATCCATATGGCGCTCCTTTACTTCTGACCACTGCCACAAACCCATAGAGACATTTACCACCACATATGGGGTATTCTGTAAACTGCAGAATCAGAGCAATGTATATTGAGGTTTAGTTTGCTGTTAACCCTTGCTGTGTTGCAAGAAAAAAATTATTAACATGAATAATCTACAAAAAAAGTGAAATTTTGAAATTTCACCTCCATTTTCCTTTAATTCTTGTGGAACACCTCAAGGGTTAACAAAGTTTGTAACAGCAGTTTTTTTATAATTTGAGGGGTGTAGTTTCTAAAATGGGGTCATTTATGGGTGGGTTTCATTACATAAGCCCCTCAAAATCACTTTATATCTGAATTGGTGCTTAAAAAAATGGTTTTGGAAAATTTGGTGAAAATTTGAAAAATGGCTTCTAAACTGCTAAGCCCTCTAACGTCCTAAAAAAGTAAAATGACATTTATAAAATGATGCCAACATAAAGTAGACATATGGGGAATGTAAAATAATAACTATTTTTGGAGGTATTACTATGTATTTTGAAAGTAGAGAAATAGAAATTTGGAAATTTTTCAAAATTTTTGGTAAATTTGGTATTTTTTATAAATAAAAATGAAATATTTTGCCACAAATTTACTACTATCGTGAAGCACAATATGTGACGAGAAAACAATCTCAGAACGGCCTGGATAAGTAAAAGCGTAACAAAGTTATTACCACATAAAGTGACACATGTCAGATTTGCAAAAAACGGCCTGGGCAGGAAGGTGAAAACAGGCCTGGGGTTGAAAGGGTTAAAGCATAATAATACTGAACAATAATAATATTCTCTCGTAAATTCTAGGGGACTGTCGGCGAAGAAAGCACACCACAACAGCGCATAGAAACAAAAGAAATTATATTATTTACAGACACAAATGAGCAGTGTGAAAATATAGAAAAATATTAACAAATAATATCAAAAAATGGAATATAAAACCAACACATAGTCAATGGCACAAAAGCAGCAACATGAAGCCGCATAAAACCAACAGTTCCTATAACGTCCATTAGGATGCAACCACACCGATACAAAAAGACCTAGGATATTAGTAAGAAAACACAACAATAAAGCCGATTCCTCCAAAATAACCATACAGCATAATAATCAAACAATAATTCAACAATAAAGAATCACAGTATAGCTACCCAAGGCTGAACTAAGTTCCGTCTGGCCTGGTCTGATGTCCAGAATCCTCCTGAGACCCAACCTGTAGGATTTACAGGCTCCCTAGGATTCTCCCTAGTGACCATGGCAAAGGCTTTTTATACTAAATTGTAGCATCCCACCTGTAAAGTTCCCATGCTACTGGTGCCAACCAATCTCATTCAAGATCAAAATAGTGTTTTGATCCTCCAGATCTCTCCACCCTCTATCTGCGCACAGGAATCAGGCCGATGTTCCCACATTAACATTTTACAGTTACCTGTCTCTTCCTTGTTTTCACCCAAATGCAAACTACTTAAGTTGGAGACAAGTAACCTGGCTGAACAATAGTGGGTATTTGCAATGGAATGGGAAAAACACCGAGGAGCCTTTGAAATGTAATTCACCAAAGCATTTCTTGTGGCACCTTGATTACCAATGCAAAGAGGCTTCCTGATATTTCAATTAACCGTGACAAACTGGTTTGAAACCGTGTTCAGACCTTTTCATCTATACAGAGTGATTCTCTATTGTTTTACAATTCAGTTATACACACCCCAAATCAAAGATCTACATCCAAGATTTTATACACATATATAATACATATAGATAGATATACATTTTATTATAACCCATATCTGTATATCTCTACAAAAGGACCTAGGAATTTTAGTGAACAGCAAACTAAGCTGCAGAAACCAGTGTCAGACAGCTGCTGCCAAGGCCAATAAGATAATGGGTTGCATCAAAAGGGGCATAGATGTCCGTGATGACAACATAGTCCTGCCACTTTACAAATCACTAGTCAGACCACACATGGAGTACTGTGTACAGTTCTGGGCTCCTGTGAACAAGACAGACATAGAGCTGGAGAGGGTTCAGAAGAGGGCAACTAAAGTAATAACTGGAATGGGTGAACTATAGTACCCAGAAAGATGATCAAAATTAGGATTATTTACTTTAGAAAAAAGACAACTGAGGGAAAATCCGAAAGTACAGATATCTCTCCCATGTTCTATTTATCCCAAGGACTGTGACTGTGACGAGGGGACATCCTCTGCGCCTGGAGGAAAGAAGGTTTGTACACAAACATAGAAGAAGATTCTTTATGGTAAGAGCAGTAAGACTATGGATCTCTCTGCCTGAGGAGGTGGTCATGGTTAGTTCACTAAAAGAGTTCAAGAGGGGCCTGGGAGTATTTCTGGAGTGTAATAATATTATAGGTTATAGTTACTAGAGAGGGGTCATTAATCCAGGGAGTTATTCTGATTGCCTGATTGGGTCAGGAAGGAATTTTTTTCCCGTAAAGTGGGGAAAATTGGCTTCTACCTCATAGGGTATCAACTTATAGGATAACAGGCTGAACTGGATGGACAGATGTCTTTTTT
>ONZH01011089.1:0-14488 GCA_900303285.1 Rhinella marina
TTAAATGATGTATTTTTTTATACTTTTTTAAACTTTATTTATTTTTTTATAACTTATTTTTACCTTTTTTTAACTTTTTTTATAACTTTTTTAAACTTTTTTTTTTTAAACTTTGTTTATAACTTTTTTTTTGGAGTTGTTTTTAAACTTTTTTTGTTGCGGCTAAACGGGGTTGACAGCACCCAGCTAAGCAGCAACATGTAGCGTGTACGGTCACGGAACAGGAATCCTACCTGTCCTGACTTATTTATATGGCTTCCTCTCCCTATCTCTACCTATCTCTTGCTTTCTCAGCCTCTTTTCCTATCTATCACCTTAACTTCTATATCTAGCTTTCTCTTCCTCTCTCCTGCTTCTCTCACTAACCCTTTCTATTTCTTCTCTATCTCTCCCTGTATCTATCTACTTGTTTGACTATCTATCTATCGATCTATCTATCTATCTATCTATCTATCTATCTATCTATCTATCTATCTATCTATCTATCGGTCTATCTATCTATCTAGCTATCTCTTTTCCCTCTCTATCTATGGAGCTCCTTTCTCTCGGATGTCTGAAGACGCACTGACAAAATGTCGGCGTGCTCAGGCACTTCCGGGGCTGTGGGGGTGACGTCACACATCTTGCTTTTCACAGAATTCCAGGATACAAGGGATTATAGGAGTAATAATCCCTTGTATCCTGGTCTAGTCTGTGAAAAAAGTACAGTTTTGCGTCGCCGTTTTTTTTTTTTTTTTTTTTTTTTTTTTACCAGATTCGTTATGAATCTGGTTCATTACGGTTTGGTTCGCTCAAAATAACGGTGACGCAAAATATACGCATATTTGAGAATGTACACTAATGCATACGCTAATGCGTGTACACATTGGCATATTCCATACCCTAAATATACGCATATTTGAGAATGTTCGCTAATGTGTACGCATTTTATGAATTCATACGCATTAGCGTACATTCTCAATAAATGTGCGTATATTTTGCGTCGCCGTTATTTTAACCAGATTCGTTACGAACTTTTTCAAAATTCGGTTTGGTGATGAACCGAACATTTGGGAAAGTTCAAAACGAATCTGGTTCGTTACGGTTCGGTTCGCTCATCCCTAGTACTGGGACCTGCTTATACTGGAGTGAGTGAGGTTGGCAGTGGGACACTCACTCCACCCGGGCTTCGGTCCTGGGCTTCCATAGCCCACAACTGTTGGTCACATGGGTTGTTAGAGCCTAATTTAAAGCTCAGTGTAGAGCTGAGTGGGGTGGCCATACCTGAAGAGCTGACTGCTGAACTACAGAAGGAATTGCATGTACCACCCAATATTTGCCATTTGTATTCATGACCCGGGTAGCCGGTCCCACATAAAGTCAGGGATTGTCTTTTGTATTATGTACTTGTTCAGTCAAGCAGGGTTTGTATGTTTAAGCCTGTTTGTTAAGGATATGCTTACATTTAAATATATAAGTGTGAAATAAAAACACTTAAATTGGACTTTATCCTGTCTGTGTCCCTGCTTCCTGCAGAGCTACCAAGTGCCTACCAGAGCAATTCCCCACAATACATACACACCCACTAGATACGGACATGGTCAAGTACAGTAAATAAGCTCACAACTTGCATGCACACACATGCATACTTAATATACGTACATATTTTTAGCACATTTCAAGACTTCTAAAATTAATTCAGACCCCAGACCCCAAGGGTAATTCAGACCTCAGACTAGACCCCAAAAGTAATTCATACCCCAGATAATAAACCAAAAGTAATTTAAACCCCAGACTCAGACCCCCGCTAGATTATTTCCAACCAAAACTTCAAAAAGACTGTCAATAACCTTAATGTACAAAGTTATTTTGTTTTGTGGTTCCTCAGTGAACCAATGCCATATAGGCACAGGTGGCAGGATTTCACTCTCAGACTACACATATACAGCCTCATGAATCACTGAACAGCCTTCTTACTACTGAAGCTGATATGTGAAGTTACCCAGCAATACTCCCCTGCATTTACTCAAGGAAATCTGTTGATATAACAATGCAATAATATATATATATATACAGTATATATATACATATATATATATATATATATATATATATATATATATATATTAGCAGAAAGACCCGGCTTCGCCTGGGTATATTTCATCTATTTCATTTAATGTTTCTGTGTGTCGTTGCAGAGAGAAAGTCAATGCAGCTGACAGAAGTTGATTTTTACCTTCATTTTTTCAATCTCTATTGGCTGCGGAGTGGGAGGGGGCATGACCTGACCGGGTCGGGGGCGTGGTTTACCGGGACCTTGGGGGGGAGGGTGCTTTTGAGTCCTTCTTTTCAGGGTGGCCTGAATTATAGGTCAATGCCATGGTAATGTGAGGAAACACAGTGGGTAGCAGTGGAAGAAAACATTGCTTCGCACGGGTACATTTAATCTATTTCATTTAATGTTTCTGTATGTCGTTGCAGAGAGGAAGTCATCCTCCCTCCCACCCCTGCAGCTGACAGACGTTGATTTTTACCTTCAATTTTTCAATCTCCATTGGCTGCGGAGTGGGAGGGGTCATGGCCTGACCGAGTCGGGGGCGTGACGTAGCGAGACCTGGGGTGGGGGTTTTAAGTCCTTCTTTTGAGGGTGTCCAGAATTACAGGTCGATGCCATGGTAATTTATGAGGACACGCAATGAGTAGCAGTGGAAGAAAACATCTTTTATTACTACTGTACAGTCTTAGTCTAAAATTAATATATTTCATCTATTTTATTTAATGTTTCTGTGTGTCGTTGCAGAGAGAAAGTCAATGCAGCTGACAGAAGTTGATTTTTTACCTTAATTTTTTCAATCTCCATTGGCTGGGGAGTGGGAGGGGGCATAACCTGAGCGGGGGCGTGGTTTAGCCGGACCTTGGGAGGGAGGGGTTGCTTTTAAGTCCTTCTTTTGAGGGTGGTCTGAATTAAAGGTCGATGCCATGGTAATTTATGAGGACACGCAATGGGTAGCAGTGGAAGAAAACATCTTTTATTACTACTGAACGGTTGTAGTCTAAAATTAATCTATTTCATCTAAAATTTTTATGTGTCGTTGCAGAGAGAAATTCACCCTCCCACCCCTGTAGCTAACAGAATTTTATTTTTACCTTCATTTTTTCAATCCCCGTTGGCTGCGGAGTGGGAGGGGGCGTGACCTGACAGAGTTGGGGGCGTGGCTTAGCAAGACGCTTCGCATGGGTGTATTTAATCTATTTCATTTAATGTTTCTGTGTGTCGTTGCAGAGAGAAAGTTAAACTCCCACCCATCCCTGCAGCTGACAGAAGTTGATTTTTACCTTTATTTTTTCAATCTCTGTTGGCTGCGGAGTGAAAGGGGGTGTGGCCTGACAGAGTTGGGGGTGTGGCTTAGTGAGACCTGGGGCGGGGTTTTAAGTACTTATTTTAGGGTGGCCTGAATTAAAGGTCGATACCATGCTTATTTATGAGCCCACGCAATAGGCAGCAGTGGAGGAAAACATCTTTTATTACTACTGAACTGTAGTAATAGAAAAAAACATAAGTTATATTTATGGTAACCGGAATACCTTTAACAGTGTCAGTAAATAGAAATGGATGAGATCCTCAGCTGCTGATAATTACCTGGTTGTTATGGAAACCTGCCCTCCCTGTGTTTGCCTTTGCAGAGAATGGCAGTTGGAGTTTAAAACCAAAGCTCCCAGGCTAATATGGGCTAATGGAGATCATATTTTGGGAATATCTCAGGAACGGTATGTCCTAGAGAGATGAGACCTGGTCTAAAACCTTCCCGGACACCTGATGTACCTGTGTGCCGAATTTGGTGAAAATCAGTCCAGTAGTTTGGTCGCACATAGAGAACAGACAGACAGACAGACAGACAGAAACTCATTTTTATATTATTAAGAGACAAAGTGTTGCACCAGGCACCTTGATACAAATACAGCCCTTCATGAGATCCCATCAAAACCACATTTTATGACTCAGATTTCAAATTTCATAAATCAGATACAAATTACAGATAAGCAACTCAATTTGCAAATATGTGTCCATTTTTACAGCAAATAAAGCAAATCATTGCTGACTTTAACATTCAATTTGGAGACTTTGTGCTTCAAAGATCGCAAATTAATTTGCCCATATCTAGCAGTGGCTAATGTGCAGATCAATCCTCAGACTGTGAATTTCCCACTCGGGTAATCAATATTCTCATCTTTACTTTTCATGTAAATGATTGTCACAATAAAATTAATCTATATGTACCAAGCTAATATAAATACTCTCTGTATGCTGTTTACAATGGAGGAGGATCTATTTAAGAAAAGCACTGCTAGAAAGAAGCAAATGTTTTTAAAAATAGCATTTAGTTACCCATAGTTTATTATTCAATTTAAATGAATATTTATAACCTTGTTATATATTGCAGCAAAACCCCTTGTCCATGCAAAATGCTTAGGGTTTAAAATATTGCTATGTTTATTAAAACACATTAATTTAAAGCAGCTTAAGAAGCCGCCTGACTTTATAATGCATGCATAAGAGAAGTGCAGACATCATTGTTTACCACTAATGTTAATTTCATGATGCAATAAATCAAAGCAGAAAGGCAGGATGCATGCTTGGGCTGTGACTTACATGAAAGATAAATGTAAGCGGCACATATTCTGGATACGTAGTACATCAACCTTGGAATTAATTATTTATAAAGATGTTTTAAGGATATGCTTCCAGACACTTTCTCATTGAACTAAGGAAAGTGGAACAAGTGGCAAATTTTACATTTGTTAATGCTCAGTTTACTTTTATTGATGTGCTCTCCTTTTAGGTTACAAAATAAGGTCATGAGATAAAATGATTGAAGGAGAGAGCCATGAATGTTGATTTCCTTGAAAATAATGCTTATATCACGATCACAAGCTTTCCATATGAAGGACTGTATAATACATTTTGCCAACATTTTTCAAAGGTGCAATGACATATTACAGTGCATCCATGATGTGTCTATCTATCACTGTGCAATAGACCTATTGTGATTCATCTTTAAAAATTGTAAAGCTTCAAGCTATACCCCCTAGTTTGGTAAAAAGGCACAGGCACCAAGAAATAATATTTACAAAAAAGGAATCCTTATGTGCAAATGCACACCTTATGTGGAAAAAAGTGTGCTACACAGAATGACAAGCCTTTGGCTGCATCCAGGGTGTCTTCATGATAACGGCTGATGGAGGTGCGTATTAATCTCAAATTCTAGTTAATGGTACTGTTTCAAGGGTGCAGTTTATAATGTATGCAACTATGGATGAGCGATCCAGTTTAAACCGAACCGAGGTTGGTCCGAAGCTTGCTATTTTTTGATCGGCAGACAAACCAAAATTTTCTGGGTTCATTTCAGATTAATCTACTAAGATGGTGCAGTCATTTTTGTGCACATGTCAGTGCGAAAAAAGCACTATGGAAGAAGAAGAAGGGGTCTTGCATGACTCTGAGAGGAAGTGTGTGTGGTGCCAAGGCTGACAGACAGCCTGGATGAGCCCATCAGTGCTGCAACATGCAGGGAGGTGTCCTAGCAGAATGCCATGCTGTGCTGGGCTATGAATGAAGGAAGTTGAGTGTTGGTGAATTTGGTGTGATATATAGAATAGGGACAAGCAGGTCAGCTGACAGACAAGAAAAGAGAAGACAGGAGATACAGTATGGCTGTCTGTGCCTCTTATCAGAAGTACAGGTGCTGCAGTGCAGACCTTAAATGCAGATACCCACAAGCAAATACTTTCACCCCCCTCCCATTTTCTCATAAATCTTTTTTTGGGGTTCAATTTAACTAAGCAGCAAATATAGGTGATTACTGCTGAAAACCCAAGGTGTAGCAGCAATCTGCCAGTGTGTTATAGCGTGAAATTGAGCATCAAACCTCAATAGTCTGTCTGTTTACTTATAATCAGTTTCCATGCAGTTTCAATTAATTTTTTTTTTGTGGGGTTCAAATTAATTAAGTAGCATAGATACATGATTACCTCATCAATGCCTACATTTTCTCTCTCCTGTAGCTGATTCCGATGAATAGACCTCACCTTGATGGTTCCCCTTCTTGCCACGGTTGCTGTCTGTCTGTTTACCTGCACGTTCTGTATAGCTGCTGCTGCAGCCTGCACTTTGCTACTTATGCCACTTTTTAACCATCACGTTCTGTACAGCTGCTGCCGTTACCTCCTCCATCATGCCACCGCCGTCATCATGCCACTGCTGTCACCTGCTGACTATCATGTTCCTTAAGGCTGCTACTGCCTCCATCAGCTGCTGCCTTTCTGCCAACATGTACCATATGGCTGCTGTTGCAGCTGCCACTGCCTCAGCTGTTAATCCCTACAGCCACCACCATTAACACAAAATATCTGCAGTCACCATCAATACTACTACTACTACTACTACTACTATTGCTACTACTACCCATAGAAAAGTTTGTATGTTCCATGTTACTATATACTGCTCCTGCTACTGGCACTATTGCGGCTGCATGCCACTATATCCATACCATATCCTTTCCACAAACACACTGCACTGATGCTGCTCTCAATTTAAAGGGAGAATTTTTTTTAGGTTTGTTCTCAACAAGCCACTTTTTCTTCTGAAATCAACACTTGTGCATGTCACTCAGGCAGGCATCTATGAAGGCATAATTGTAGGACGCTTGGTTCCTCTCAAGTTTGAGAAAAACAACACTGTGTGTTTAAACATCATCTGCCCCTAATAAGGGACAATTTTTGGAAGCTTTGGAATATGCAAAAGCATGAGACATGTGCCTGTATCTGAAAGCATTCAAATGTGCGTTTACTCATAGCTATGTATGTCAATGTCACTCAGACATCATTTACTATTGCGTTCATTGCATTCCAGAGATTGGGGAGGGAAAACATTTATTAAAAAATAAACAAAAAGAGATAACAAGTTTTCCTTAAAAAAAAAAAAAAAAAAAAGTCCCTGGAGGCTAGAGGGGGTTATATACCAACTTTCAGGGCAATTGGAGCAACTTTGGTTCGGCTTAAATCGATTCAGTTCCAAACCGAACATTTTCAAAAATGTTCGAAATGTATCTCAGGTGGTTCACTCATCTCTATATGCAACATATTTTTTGATAATTTTTATCTGCACAATTTAATCATCTTAACATATTCTATTTTTTACACTGCCCACTGGTGCATATAAAATAGGTTGCTGATTACTGTTTTGTGTAGCTCACTTGTCAGCTTTGCAATATAGATGGGGACGGCATTAGCAGTGTAATCTCATTTTCATTTGGAGGGTGAGAGAATGAACAACAGCTATATTGTACTGCTGGAGGGCTAGATAAGGTAGGTGACACTAGTAACGCTACAGAATCAAAAACAATAAGGGGCGCTCCCTTGTGAAATACCTTAAGGTTCCCAGATAAGGACTCAAGGTGAGAATATCATACCGAATAATTTTGTGAAAATCCAGTCACAACACTAGGAAATGGTGTGGTCTGTCCTGTAGAGAGGACAGATCAGGCTGCTGCGCTGGAATCCTCCAAATGGACTCCGGAATACACATAGGAACAAGATTGCTCAACAAGAAGCAGAAAAAGAAAAACAAAAGCGAGGTTCTCTGCTATTTATAAAAGTTATTTATTAAAAACATACATAAAACAATATAAATAAAAGGCTACGCATTTCAGTGGCAGGCCGCCACCTTCAGCAGCCTGATGTTATGCACAGCTCTGCATATCTCCACACGCGACTCCAATCTCTACTACGCTACCTTGCGGCAGACTGAGAAAGGTCCTGCGTGCACAACTTTTGTCTCCGCTCCAAAAATCATCTTCTGAGCGGAAACCTAACGGACCCAATTATAGTCTATGGGCTCCGTAGGCTCCGTTCAGCTCAATTATGTCCCGAATCCGTCCTTTCCGTTCTCCTGGTCCTATAACGGAGCAGGAGAACGGAAGGGCTGAACAGTGATGTGAACGAGCCCTAACACTGTCTAATACTAAGATAATAAACTTATCACAGTGACTGATATTGTTTGATAAATGTAGTGCACCTATAAACCTTGTAGTCTAACTTTTTACCACTTACCATACATGTTGCCTTAGTTTTAGTCCAAAAATTTACCAAAATTTTGCCAAGTCAATTCATGCCCCTTATCGCTTGAGATGTAAAAGTGTCTTAGGCTGCCTTCACACAGTTTTGTTCATGGTGTTTTTTGGCCAAAGAATGCCTCAAAACACTTGACTTGGATCAAAAGGAGGTCCACAGGCCTTCAGAAGAATAAATCAGGAAATAGAGAAAATACACCTGATCCAGAGCATTTTAAAAAGTCCCATTGAGACAAATAAATACCCTAAAGGTTCATGCACACAACTGGTTTGCAAATTGCAAATCTGCAAAACACGAATACCAGCCGTGTACATTCCGCATTTGGCAGGACGGAATGGACAGCCCACTAATAGAACAGTCCTATCAATGTCCGTAATGTGGACTAGAATAGAACATGTTCTATAATTTTGCGGATGGCACTGAGCAAAGGTGCAGATGCGAACAGCACACTTAGTGCTATTCACATTGTTCGTTGCCCCATTGAAACAAATGGGTTTGCGTACAACCTGCAAGAAATGTGGATCAGATGCAGACCAAAAATACATTTGTGTGCATGAGCCCTAAGGGTGTGTTATCATCTCAATATCAATTTGAAGAAGCAAGGAATAAATCTACAAATATTTGCTTTGCGGGCTTTTCTTATTGAATAGCTGTACTATATGAAAAATGAGGCTGTATTATGGATGGAGGATGTTTATTTTTTACCACCATTTCAGGAAAAATAGATTTGTTACCACGAAGTGCGATGAAATTTGGCTTCAAAGCAAATTTTTCCTGAAATTCTGATCAAAGTCAATTTGTTTGGCTTCAATTCGCTCAACACTAATTATAAGGATGAGCAAACCAGATTGAACTGAACCAAGTTCAGTCTAAACTTTGCTATTTTTCAGATGGCAGACAAACCTAAATATTTTCAGATTAGTTTGGATTAATCCACTAAAACAGCACAAAAAAAAGCACTAGGAGGTAGAAGGGTTCTCACATGACCCTGAGAGGAAGTAGGGGCAGGGGGCTTACTCTGATCGGCTCTCAGGCTGACAGACAGCGTAGATGATCCAATCGGTGCTGCAGCAGGCAAAGAGGTGCCCTAGCAGCACGAGCAGAATGCCATGCTGTGTTGGGCTGTAAATTAAGGTTTTAGGGTCTAACAATGTCTGCCAGAAAAATGATCTTATGGAGTCAGGGAGAGTGATAAAAAAACAATAAGGGACAGTCAGAAACCAATCAAGCTTATTACCAGAGAGTGAAGGAAAAAGCTAGGATTCCAAAGAAGAATTCTGTCGGCCTCAAACCATCACATTCTGGACAGCTGTATGCTTTGGCCTGCATCATGCCATTTCTGCCATGTTATTTATGGCTGCCACTGTCGCCACCTCCACCATACCACCGCTGACATCATCCTCCATCATGCTGCTGCTGCCTCCATCATGCTGCTGCCTTTCTGCCAACATGTACCATATGGCTGCTGCAGCCGCCACTGCCTCAGTTGCTGTTGATCCTCACTGTCAATCCCCTACTGCTACCATCATTAACGCAACTTGACTGGTTTGCCCATCT
The DNA here is from genome assembly GCA_900303285.1 of Rhinella marina. Taxonomy (NCBI): domain Eukaryota; kingdom Metazoa; phylum Chordata; class Amphibia; order Anura; family Bufonidae; genus Rhinella; species Rhinella marina. The sequence goes on from ONZH01011089.1 coordinate 9,667, forward strand.
TAATACTATTACAATAGTACATGAAGTATCCATGCACAGTTATTAAACATATATGATTCACTTAAAGAAATAATGATTTTCATACTACATTCTGAATATACAGTACCATTGGCTGCTATTTATAGATATTGCTTTGTTTCTCCTTTGCAATGATGACTATACCTCTGTACAGCTATGATTAAAAAAAAGTAAAAAAAAAAATAATTGAAAAGGTCAATGGCACTTTTGCAGAAAAGAAAACTTTTTAATAAGTCAGACTTTCATAATGATAACTCTGACATAAGGAGAATTTGAAACATCTAAAGTATTAAATGTCAGAAAATATAATTTGAAATGAAAGGGGTAACTGAACCTTGACTATTCTTCAATATCGTGTGTTGTAAAATATGGAGTAAAAGATTTAGCCGCTTCTTTAATAGTGAATTTTTCTTTTGCAAACTATTGTGCCTTCACAGGCTGTTGATCCTTTTCATGTACAGTTGTTAGAATGTATTGCAATGGTGATAAATTTCTATTTGAATTCAATATCTAATGGGCAAAATCTTTAAAGAACAACTGTTACTTTATGAAGCTTTAAAAGGCTGATCCATCATGAAGCAAATATTTGAACTATTTATGTTAACTGTAAATTGAAATTTTCCTGCCCATTATATTCGACAAAAAACAGTTACATATGCTATAAAAAGAAATGGCATCCCTAATGTCCTCTGCTTTCTGATGGCCCAACTGTCTGATGTTCATTGACTGTAAAGAAATATAAGTTTACTTACAAATGTATTAAATATCAGAGCATTAAAACGGTCTCAAAGTCTCAAGCCCTGTTTTTGAAGTGCACCGGCATTAAAAGAAAATACATATAAAATGAGATGGAGCAGTCTATAAACCAGTGTAACCTAGCTCCACGTGGTTTTGTGGTTGATCTTTTATTCTTCCATTGTCAAGCCAGTTTTGTGCAGTGTGCTATTTGATTCTTGCGTAGTTTTTGTCTGTTTTTTAAGGAGTTGCTTGTGTAATAACCTTAATGCACCATCTTTTATTAGCACTGTTAAGGAACCTTCACACTTAGTGGATGAAGCTACACTGAAATCCGCATGTGTGTATTTTGGTGCATTTTTGGTTCAAATTTTATTGCACATTTCAATAAGGATTTCTTTGTGGTTGAAATCATTATATATCACCATCGATAATGTAACATATACTAAATATTACATTTCTTAATTATATAGAGGTGCTGGAAATGTTAATATATTGCTGATATTGTGCTACTTTGGATATTTTTTTCATGACACATTTTAATATAATGATAAAACTTTGCAGTGGAAGAGATTTTTCATCTGTAAATAGGAAATAGGAAAAATTTACCAATATACTCTATTTACTAATACTCTGTTAACCCATGACATAAGCAGTACATGTACTTTGGAAGTTCAGTATTTCAACCTGGCACCCGCTCAGGAGCTGAGTGGAAGCCATAGCTAGCCAGTGACTGCTATGTTATAAAGCAGACACCTGCTAGCATGGTCTATAATTGGAGATAACTCTAATCACGGACATTTAACTACACAGATTCTATGGTTAATTCTGACCACAGCATCTATTTCTGGTGACTGAACAGTCCCCGGTCATGAGATTGTGGGAGCTGTTCAGTTACTATGGCAGCCAATAGCTTTGTGAAGGCTTCCATGCCTGTCAAAGCACAATACCAATGTTATTATGTTAATAGGAACACAGAGGTTTTACTATAGACTGCAATGGTTTACCATGGTATGGCATAAGTAATTCGATGATCACATGTTCAAGTACCCTAGGGGACTAAAAATAAAGTTAAACAAAAGTTTTAAAAAGTTTGGAAACTTAAAAAAAATGAAAAATTCTAATTGTAAAACTAAATAAAAAAAAATCTAATCATCATTGGTAATGTTGTGTCCAAAAATGTCTGAAATGTCAAAATGTAAAAGTATTTATCACCTTAGATGGAAATATAAAAAAAGCATGGGTGTCAGAAATTTGGCATTAAATGTAATTGTAGTACCTGCAGAATAAAACACCAAAAATAAAATCCCACCACCAAATATGAATACATCCCTTATTACATAAAAAATTACAATATAAAATCATTATTAATATGCCGTGTGTACTCACAATATGGTCAAACCCCACATCCTAGACTACAGGTCCAGTTCTCCATCCCAAACAACACCTAAAGATTTATAGTAAGACAGTACCCTTCAGTAATGTTGATTTGCTTATAAGTAAATAACAGAAAAACATTTGTCAACCTTAACCAGTCACATGCATAGTTGCCATGGGTGAAGGATAAATAGTGGCATCAAATATCAGAGCAATTCCAGCATGCTGAGGGCTCATCACAATTCATAAACGCAATACAACATAATATCTGGTGCTCAAAGGCAATTTTATGTAATTACATTTAAACATATTACATAATAAAAAGAAGCATGGTAGAGTACAGACCCAAAGTCCAGGGGGCCACCCCGATGTACGTTTCACCCAGCTTCCTCCTGGGACAAGGTTCATAAGGCTGAACAAAGACATCTGTTATCCTGCAAGTTGATCCAGAGGAAGGCAAAAAACCCCTGTGAGGTAGAAGCCAATTTTACCCACTTTAGGGGGAAAAAATTCCTTTCCGGCTCCAATCAGGCAATCAGAATAACTCCCTGGATCAACGACCCCTCTCTAGTAACTGTAATCTGTAATTAGAGATGAGCAAATAGATTTGTCGATTCGTTGGTTCGTATCGAATTTTGGGAATTTTTAGCTGCGAAGCTAATCCGAATATTAGGTGATTCGCTTCGGCTTTGTACGCATTCGCTACGTAGTTTGTCCTATAAAGTATACGCTATCGCTGTGTATAAGTTACTGTATATGCTGTGGCGTACGAATTCAATTCATTAGCGAACTTTTACTGTTAGTTTGTTTATTGTGCGCAAAAGCCCGGGAAGAAAGCGGTCATCTGACTTAGAGGGCAGGGCTTGCTCTGATTGGCTCAGGCTCGGTAAGCCAGTGACGCATCACTTCTGCTGCGACTGCTGAGACGAGCAGAAGCACTGAGTGTGAAGTTCTGAGACCTGTTTTGTGAAAATTTGATATAATAGCTCTTGGAATCCATATTACACATATCAGGGATACTGCAGGGCAATTGCAGGGCCAGTTCAGGGCTAGTATTTAATCAAGCAGGGAGAGAGAGACTGGGAGAGATAGGGAGAGACAGGGAGAGACAGTGAGATACAGGGACCAGCTGCAGGGCCACAGAGTGAATTGAAAAATGTCTGTAATGGATAAGCAAAAGGGGTCCAGTTCCAGCCAGACTTTGAGCTTTAAAAAAAGGAGAAGGTGGCGCAGGGCAGCAGTTCCAAAAGACCTGTAGCCGAGAGCGTCTACTAGTAGTATTCGCAATACTTGGCCATTGTTCCACCAGGCTAACCCACCGAGGCGCAAAATTGTAGTGGAGGAAAAAGTGGAATGAGGTAGTGGAGTGGATGGCACGCTCATCTCAGTCTCAGCCGGATGATCTGCTGTCATCTGCTGATACAGTATCCATATGTAGCCAGGGGTCAGACTCGTCCTGCTCCACCATTCCACTCAAGCAAACCCGGTCATTTTCTGCCACCTCTCGGGCTTCAGTTTTCCCTCCTAGTGGTGTCCCTTCTGCAATTTCTAAAAAAAGAAGCCACCGAAGCCCACCCTATAATCCAGCGGTTATAGAGGACAGCCTCCCTGAGGCCAACAGTGGCTGGAACTATCCCACTATGCACTAGGGCTTCTTTCCTGCCCAGCCTCAAGTGTCATGTCAGAGAGGGTTTTTAGTGCCGCTGGGGAGGGGGATGGGGGTGACACCCAAAAGGACAAATCTGTCACTGGGCAGTGTTCAAAAAATACCTTTATAAAAATGAATAATGGCTGGATTACATCCGAATTTCATACTCCTCTTGCTGATGCTGGTGGTGATTAGATCAGGCCTTGGAGGGCAGAATAGTCTGAGTGTCTTCCCACTGTTGCTGTCAGCCGGGCCATAATTTTACAGCCAAATATATTGTGTCATGTCATGGGCTGTGGGAACCCAAAGTCTCCAAAACCATATTTCAAAACCAAACACTGTTGTCTACCTCCGCCTCCGTGTTCTACGCTTAGTATGAGAGTAGCTGTTGTTAGTTAACGTTACTAATAGTTCTATTTAGTGTTGTTAAGTTTGTTTTGGAGCCTCAGCCTTTAGTCCCCACCCTCCAAAAATACATGTTATATTTTCACTCCGGCTGCCTCTCAGCAGGGGTTAACGTTCTGCAGCCAGATCCGTGGCCCATCCCCATTACAGTGAATTTGGGCCGCAGCGCTATTCCGGCCCCACACGTGTACCTGCGGCAGCACGGATCCGGAGGGACCCTTCACCTGCTGGATCCGGGCTGCCGCTAGTGTAGAAGTAGCCTTTCATTCAACTCTAATGAACAGTTGTAGCTAAATGGGAATAGTTTGGGGCGGGAGGATCCCGTTCCTAACCACTAGCTGCAGGTACTTCAGGGGCCGCCCTGCCTCTATGGGTGACGCCGGTTGACGGTGCTCTGCAACATAAAAATGTACACAATTGTTAGATGATGACTCTTTTTAATACTAACACATACTACTATTAAGATATTATGGGTGTGAGAGGGGGGCCATATCATATTTTTTTCTTCTAAAAAGGTATTTATGGCAATAGATAACGTTATCGTCGCAATAACTTTCTTTATATCGTTAACACGGTGCGGTAGGAATACTTTGGATATCGCCCACTGACAGTAGCTGCAGCATGGCACGTCTTTGAGTC